>JADRCD010000199.1:9037-40189 GCA_019843815.1 Montemys delectorum
GTTTGGTTTGGTTTGGTTTGGTTTGGTTTGGTTTGGTTTGGTTTGGTTTAGTGTGGTTTGGTTTGGTTGGTTGGTTTATTCTAGGTTTAGATGCTAGTTTCTGAGTTTATCTTTGTTGAGTGGGTGGGTTTTTTTGGATGTTTTTTTCCCTTTCTGTTTCCTCTCTGTCTTTTGGCCTGAGTGGCCTGGATTTCAAGTGACTTCAAGTCTTCAGGTCTAGTAGGGTGCCCCCTGGAGTCTGTGTGACCCACCTGGCCTCTAGGATTGGGGTGCTCATCTTGCTTCTGGGATCCCTAGTCCCTTGTGCCAGAGGAACTCCAGGAAAGCAGATAGAGTTGTGGGCTGGAAAATGGAGTCTAGAGGGTGGGATACAGTTTGTCTGTCTTGGATATGCTTTCAGAGAAGTTGGTGGGCAGGGGCTCGGAGGGGAGGGGAGTGTCACTGGTGCCTTCCAGCCTCCAAGGAAGCAGGCAGAGTTGTGGGGAGGGAAATCAAGTGCAGGGTGTAGGGTGGAGTTGACCACTGTCGGGTGTGCTTTCAGAGGAGTTGGCCAGCATGGAGGTTGGGAGGAAGGAGGCACTTACCTACAGGTTCCTGGGGAAGCAGGCAGAGTTGTTATGCCACTATGTCTTAAACAGTAAGTTATTGATGGGTCTACAGGCTGATTCTGTATCTTAGATTCAAGCTAATGTTTAGTTAGTGGGTTTTTTTTTTTTTTATTTGTTTGAAACAGGTTCTTACTCATAGGTTGGCCTAGAACTCTCTACATAGACCAAGCTGACCTTTAACTCATAGATAACTGTCTACTTATCTCATTCCACTGTGTGTCCTTGGATTAAAGATATGAACCCCTACATCCGGTCCTGTCTGTTGAAACAAGGTGATAGGTGGGGTAGCGTCAAACTCAATAAGCAGGAAAGATGACTGAAATGCAGCTCTGTCTCACCCTCCCACTTGCTGCTATTGCAAGTGTGAGTCACTATGCCCTGTAAAAGCCAGTCTTTTCAAGAATGCAGGTCAGGGCTACAGTTAAAAGCACTTGATGCTCTTTAAGAAGGCCAAGTTCCTTTCTGTGCACCCACATCGGACAGCTTGAAACTGCCTATAATTCCAGCTCTAGAAAAATCGAGCACCATCTTCTGGTCTTTCTGGGAACCCATATGTGAATGGCCTATACTCACAGATAGATATATTGAGAAATACATACAAATAAATCTTTTTATTCTTTCTTTCTCAAAACAGGGTTTCTCTCTATAGCCCTGGCTGTCCTGGAACTCACTCTGTAGACCAGGCAGGCCTTGAACTCAGAAATCCACCTGCCTCTGCCTCCCTAGTTTTGGGATTAAAGGCGTGCGCCACCACTGCCTGGCCCAGTAATAGTTAGCAGATTATTGTTTAAGAGATCGGGATATTGCTCTGACTTCTAGCCTCATCTGCTTCTTCACTCCATCTTAAGCCCCTCTTCCTGGACTCGGCAACCCAGCTCCTTTCAGACTCTCAGAAGTGTCTTGTTTCACATCTAAGTCTTTACACCAGGTCTTCTCCAAACCTTGAAGCATCTCCACTGTCCTCTGAATTCAAGTTATTCTTTTCACTCACCAGTTTAGGTACAACCTGAAATCCCACCAACCATTGAGCCCATTCAGCACCCAGATGTTTCTTCCCAGGTTGATTCTCTAGGGAAAGGATTCAAAGTTCCTTGTCGAAATGGCTGATTCCAGGAAAATATGCAACATGATCTTGGAACATCTTACAGTGCCAGAAAGAATAGAAATGCTCAGAGCACACACACCCGGTGTCTGGTGAAAGTGAGTCAACAGAGTCACCAAAAACTTCCTGCTGTCCAGAGAAACAGTATGAGTTACAATCTAAAGTATGTGACCAACATCCAGGAGGCTGGACTAATGGAAATTAATGATTAATGCATTAAGTAGAGACAAGGCAAATTTTTTTTTTCCAAGACAGGGTTTCTCTATGTAACTGTGGCTGTCCTGGAACTCACTCTGTAGACCAGGCTGGCCTCGAACTCAGAAATCTGCCTGCCTCTGCCTCTCAAGTGCTGGGATTAAAGGCGTGTGCCACCACTGCCCTGCTGTGAGGCAAATTGTTATTCGCATGAATTCCAAATTCTTTTCTAAACGTCCTCCTCCCCAAGGACATATATCAATTCCCTTCCAAAGAGTACAGCATGGAACAGTGAAAGAAGGGCAAGATGTGGTAAGCAACCTGAGTAGCGCTGTAGTCAAGTGATGATCATCATTAACACATAACGTTGGGTGGATGTACCCTGAACTGGATGAGATGTGCTAAGAATGGCACCTTGCCCACACAGTCACTCTTCCTAAACCTTAGTCTAACGAGGAGCCCACCGTCAGCCACATTCCATCATAGGAGATCGGGAAGTCATCATAGAGTCCAGGAAGAGGGGCTTAAGATGGAGTGAAGAGGCAGATAAGGCTAGAGGTCATAGCAATGTCCTGATCTCTTAATGGCCTTGAACCAAAATCAGAAATAGCCTTCAAATCTGTCAAGGTCATTAAATAGAAGAGTGGTCCAAGAAATTGTCATGGTCAAGATCAGCCAAAGAAGGCAGGAGGTACTGTACCTGATACTGGCATATGAAGGGGAATTAGGTAAAAATTAAGAGTCTCCGAATGAAGTACAGACTTTGGTTAATGTGATGGGCCAGAAGGGTTGGCCCAAACAGAGTGAACACCTAGTAGGTATCCTTGAGCTGAATCGGTGTCATCACGTACACAAAAAAGTATCTTCTTACTTCATTAGTTGTGACAAATACAACAGAGTAGCAGAAGACATGGATCCCAGGGAGCTCGGGTACAGAGGATGTGGGGACTCTGGTAAACTCATAATTTTTAAAAATTTGTTAAGATAAGAAAAGGTTTATGAGTCAGATCTTGTGGCTCATGCTTTTAATTCCAGCCCTTGGGAGACAGAGGCATGGGGATCTCTGGGAATTTGAGGCCAGCCTGGTCAACATAGTGAGTTCCATAACAGCCAGGGCTGTGTAGAAAGACATTGTGTCTCAAAAAAATAAATAAATAGAGGGAAAAAACTGAAATGTTTATTAACAAGCATAAACAACTAGATATGCCCTAAAGACTGAACACATATGGGATGCTCCCTATTTTCCACAAGTTATTTAAAAGTCTTCCAAGTACTGCATGAGTAGAGAACATTACTCCTCTTAAGCTAAGGAGTTGGTCGTAGACCTTGTGATGTCTTTATGTCCTTTCGCAAGTCCAGTAGTTCATTTCCTTTTCCTTGATGCAGTGCAGTGTGTGTGTGTGTGTGTGTGTGTGTGTGTGTGTGTGTGTGTATGTGGTGCATGTGTGCATGTACACATGCTCATGTTTAATTAATCTTGATTAGCAAGAGGCCTGCTCACAAGGGGTCAATAAACTTTCACTGAATGAGTGAATGACTTCATGATTCAGCTCTCAGACCTTCAAGATGTGTGGACCAGGACATGGATTGAACTTTCCTCACTAACTGGCTTATCGTCAGTAGCAGCACATATCCCTAAAGGTGCTTTGGTGGATAAATGTGCTTGCTTAGAGATTTCTGTAAATGTTAGCTATAATTTTATTAGGTGTTTGTTGAATTAAAGAGCTTAATATTTGTAAGGATTTTAGAACAGTTCCCAGTACAGGGCCAGGGCTTTTGCTTGTGTTCTTTTCTTTCTTTTTTCCACCTCTCTCTCTTTCCTTTTCTTTTCTAATATTCCTATTGACCAAATTAAATTTTATCTTTTTGGTTTAACTTGTTAGATTCTCTGGAACAAAAAGGTTAAAATATGTGATATAAATTTTGGGCTGGGGAAATGGCTCAGTTGGTAAAACATTTGCATGCAAACATGAAGATCTGAGTTTGGATTCCCAGGACCATGTAAAGCACCAGGGATGGCAGGGTGCATCTGTACTCCCAGTGCTTGGGAGGGCAGTGAGGGATGGTGGCTACAGGAGGATCTACTGGCTGCTTACTGGATAGCCAGTCCAGCTAAAATGCACTCCAGGTTCAAGAAGAGAGCATGACTTGAATAAACAAACAGCAAATAAATAAAATAGAAAACAAGGTGGAGAGTAACTGAAGGAGACACTTGATATCAGATTGTACTATATGTGCATACATATTCATGTTCACTCACATGAATATGCACCATGTAAATATATATATGTATATATACATACACATATATATGTATATATATTCTTTATTTCAATGAGATGATAGGGTAGGAGATAATTCAGAAAAGAGCTTAATTTGACCATTTTTTTAAAAAAAATCAATAAGCAATATGTAGTACAGAAAAAGGATCACTCAGGGTTGCCAAGTCTGTTGATCTGGGTTTGGTTCCCAGATCCTATGTGGTGGGAGAGAACCAATTCCCACATATTGTCCTCTGACCTTCACACATGCCCCGTGACATGAGTGGACACATATACACAATAAATAAATGGGTGAAAATAAAGAATCCAAGTTAAAAAGGGCACATTTGGAAGGTGGTGGTAAGATGAGTAAAGGTACTTGCCCTTTAAGCCTAATGGTCTGAGTTTGGTTTCTGGAACCCATGTAGAGGTAGGAGGAGAGAACTGACACCACAGAGTGGTTCTCAGACCTCCACATGTATGCTGTGGCATGTATTATGCCTACACAAGTACATCATGCTCACATGCATCATGAATAAAGAAATAAATGTATTGAAACAAGATTTCACTATATAGCTCTGTCTGGCCTGGAGCTCTCTATGTAGAGAACAAGCTAGCCTCCAATAGAGAGCTGCCTGTCTCTGCCACCTGAGTGCTGGGATTAAAGACTTAAATCACCGCTCTGGCAAAATACCTTATTTAAAAGGGTTACTCTATTATTTTAAAAAAATGATTTGAAAGCAATACAATTCATACATAACCAACCACCTAATTTTGTAAATTTTACTGATCTTTTCAAGTATTAGTTTTCAAAATATCTGACCTAGCTCAATATGTAAAAGTATATTTTATAGCTGTATATGGTGGCTTTTACTGTTTGTCCCAGCACTCAGGAAGCAGAGGCAGGTGGATCTTTATGAGTTTGAGGCCAGATTGATCTACATAGTGAGTTCCTGTCTCAAAACCAATACCAAAATAACACACACACACACACACACACACACACACACACACACACAATGTTGGTCTAAACCATTGCATCTCAAACATTAGCATGCATTAGAGTCATTTAATGGGTTTTACTTAGCCCAGCAGATTGCTGTGTAAGTGCTTTTTTCTTTTGGTAAAAAGATTTGGGAATTGAACCCATGACCCTGCACATAGTAGGCAAGTATTTTATTAGGAAACTAAAAGTCTCGGTCTAGAGAATGCACTCTTCTAACAAGTTCAAAGGCGCTTCTGTTGCGGCTGCTGGCGGTCTGCAGACACACCTTAGGAGAAGAGTGATAAGAAATAAATAAACCAAGTGTCTGTGTTTTCATATGCCTCGCTGGCCCCAGCTTTACCTCCAAATTCACATACTCTTTGCATTAGATTCCAGGCTCATTTGATTCTTGCCCAGATCCCAGGCTAAGTCTGGCTTCTGGTTGCTTTTGGGCCACCTTGGCGTCCTTTGTTTCCGTATGAGCCAAAATGTCCTCTGGCATCTTCTCTCTGAAGTGTGTGTGTATTTGAAGAGTAGAGGATTAGAGCATCAGTTATGTGATAAATGTAATTAATTATCACAATAATTCAAGGGAAAGTTACTTGCTGCCTTTTCAAGGATCTAAAAGGAGTTGGCTCTGCCTAAAGTCAACCAAAGAGCAATGGCCCTGTCTGTGGCTATTGTGTCTTTTCTCTTTTCAGACAGTGAGATATTGTACAGAGTTATTAATTTAAAAAAAAATTCCTTGCTCCCATGTGATAGAAATAATTTAATAAAATGGTTATTTTGGTGAGTCACCATGAACTAAATAAAAAGGGGGGAAGCTGTCAAAACCACTGTATTAGTTGGGAAAGAACATAACCCTTGCTGGGGTTGTGGCTTAGTTGTCTAATACCTACTTAGCACATTTCAATCCCCGACAGACTTCAAGAAAGAAGGAAGGAAGAAAGGAAGAAGGAAAGAAAGAAAGAGAGAAAGAAAGAGAGCAAAAAAAGAAAAGAGGGGGAAAGAAAAGAAAAGAACCCTCAATTGCAAATTGCCCAGTTTAGCTGTGGTGGTTCCTCAATTTAAGAGAAAATTGGTGAAACCAAATGTAAAGAATTCTCAGAGCTGGGGCTGGTGAGATGGCTTAGCGGATAAGAGCATGGACTGCTCTTCCGAAGGTCCTGAGTTCGGATCCCAGCAACCACATGGTGGCTCACCACCACCCGTCATGACACCCTTTCCTAGTCCCTCTGAAGACAGCTACAGTGAATTACGCCGGAGCGAGCAGGGCCATCCAGAGTTCAAGTCCCAGCAGCCACACACATGATGGCTCATGGCCATCTGTACAGCTACAGTGTACTCATACACATAAAATAAATAAATAAATCTAAAAAAAAAAAAAAAGTGGTGGTGCTTGTATGGTGGCTTGGGAGAGATGTCGGCTAAGTCCTGGCTAGAGAGGGAAGAGGAGGAGGCTGCCATGGAAATGGGAGACTGACTACTCAGCCAGGGAAGGAAATGGGGATGGGGGATGAAACTAGAAATCAGAAGGTGTTAGGTGACCGAAGAGGTGCACTAGTATATACATTTTAAGCTTTCAGGAGAGCAAGGCTGGTTGTCTCCAAGTGCAGAGAACACATCCTCTGACTTCCTGTTTCTCTTGCTCTCACTCTTTTTCTAGCTCTGAGCTTGCTCCTTTCTCTCCCTGCAGGTGATGGAGATGGGAATTCCACTTAGTTTCCTGGAATAACAAGAGTGGTATTTAATTTCCTTTTAGCTTCATTATGTCTAAACAAACCAACTCTAGGCCCCTTCTTCATAAAATCCATAATTAAATTCTGAGCTTTAGAGGCCGTAGCCGAGATGCCGAGTGTGCTTTTGGGGTACCGAATTGCTAGTAGGCAATCTTGGTCCGCAGCCTTTCACAAGCACCCATCCTGAAAATGCCTTTGGCTCCCAGAGGCTCTGAGGCTTGATTTTAGCTTCTTTTGTCTTAAAGTCCCATCCCCCATCTCCTCCAGCATTCCTTGGGATTCAAATGTAGATGGAATGCAGATTATTGGGAGAATAGAACTAACAGAGGCTGCCCTGGCTGTAGAGGGAGAAGGAGGGGAGAGAAGAGAAGACCTCTAACTATAAGTTTTCAGCCATTGTTCCCTAGAGATGGGAAATGGCTGTGGTACCTGATCTGAAAAGTTGTACTCAGTGGTATTGGCTTGTGTGTTTCTGGAGAAAGAGTAAAATGGACTGTTTGGATCTCCTCTACTGGTTCAAGTCAGGTAAGAGTTGAAGCTTATTGATGTGTTTTGTAATTGTGTGTGTGTGTGTGTGTGTGTGTGTGTGTGTGTGTCCATTGTCTCTCGTGTTGACCACTTCCATTTTTAACCTTTTAAGATATGTACTGTGCTTCCTGCACTTACTGCGGTGTGATATGAATTTTGAGATAGTCTTCCTGAAGAGTTTGGGAGTACTTCCACACCCACACACGTGGTCTTGGTAACTGGTTAAAAACTGCACTATTTCAAAATGATGGTATAAATTCAAAGCCACAAAGCGATCTTAGGCATATTTACTTTTGTTCTAAGCACTGATAAAATGTTTATATTAAAAAGTGAAGGAGGAAAGCGGCATTTGGAAGTAAGATAAGTTCAACCTAGCCTCAATTTGCAAAATAGCATTTAATAATCCAGTGGTTGTTTTAAATGGAGGGAAATGAGGAAGTCAGAGAAGAAGGGGTAAATGGACAGCTGAAAATGTGGTCAGATTTGCCATCTCTAGAGGAATCCAGCTAACTCATTGGAGGAGAGGCAGTTGGTGCTGAGTTAAGGAGAATGGCTTGCTCCTGCTTTGGCGTAGCCTACCAGGGGTTACCCCTTCAATGTGGAGGACTAATTGTGGTTAGTCATAATTTAGATTTTCGATGTTGTCAAATGTGAACTTTTCTGGGTTACTCCTTCTCAGGTTTTTATCTCCCCCAGTCTGTTTTTTTTCCACCACGGCGAAGAATTACTTTATTCTGTAATTTCACTAGCTCGTCGTCTGAATATGGTTGCTGTGTCTCTCCACCCTCTTTTGGAGGTAGGATAGGATTGAAGGCTCTTTAGAGATAATACATAGTGCAATACCTTGAAAATTGTTATCAAATTCTGTCAAGAAAGCAGCAGTGATTAGTGTGAAGAATAGACATGTTTTTTTACTTATTTTGGTGTCTACTTGGGCATGGGTTTGAATATGAGATGTTATCTGCTCATTGTCTGTCGAGGATCCCTGTTTTTCTTCAATTTCCTAGTACGTTTGCTCACCGCTTGAGCACTTGACACACCGACGGCTTTGTATAAAGTCCTAACTTTTAGCTTCGAGGAGTTTAACGATTATGTTGATGAATTAGTATAATAGGACATGGGGTGATCTTCCAGTGTAGCAAACAAAGAAACGGCTAAGAGTGAAGGAGGCCTGTTGGAGTGGGATAGGATTGGCTGAGCCACCTGTGAAAGGCGGAGCTTGAGGTACCTTAAGTTGTTGATGAATAGGCCTCCTTAACTTGTGGTTCTTGTTTAGGAATCTGATTATGCTTTCTTTGGCCACTGAAATTCCAGCTCGTTGAATATCAACTTATTTCATACGTAGAGGGTGGTGTTTGGGATAGGGATTTCAAACATGAAGATGAAGAATGGATCAACACTAAAATAAACTGAGATAGCACTGAAATGGAGCACACACGCCATCGAGTGCTTTATGTGTGTGTGTGTGGGGGGGGGGGTGGTCCCCGGAGAGAAGTACGGGAGACCAGGCTTTCGAGGTGCTAGAAATTTTAAGGTTCAAAGGGCTTTGCAGGCATGGGAGTCAAAACCACCAGCACCTTCGCGAAGACTTTGCATTTGTACTGCCGGTATGGGAAAAGGCAGGGAACTCGACGTCAATGGCTGTTAGAATGCTGTTGTACATAAGCTAGTTTGGGTTTAAAGAAGAAAACTGGTCTGAGGAGCTGGGTCTCTGGGAGGTCGGTTAGGACAGAGCTCTGAGGACTGGGATTGGGTACCGGAGAGGAAGCCTTGGAGTCAATGGGAAGTGATGCTGACTTCCAGTACGACTTAAGGGGAGAAAGTATTGGTAGTGCTCCGAGGGGGCGTTCCATTCATTGTGCTGCTTGCTGTTTGGAGGAAGCTAGGTCCAGAGCCTCTTTCTCTACCGTCAGAGAAACGTCCAGTTTCCTGGCAGATGAGCTGTTCTAACAGGGCCCACTCTACCCATCTCACCTATAACGTAAGGAAAGGCCAGCCCAACTGCAGCTGACTGAGAAGGGAGTGTTGTCTACCCGGTCCCCACAAGGAGCTTCACCATTGACAGCTTCGCTTCTTTAGCTCGTAGACCTCCTGGAGTCCACCTACAGAACACTCCAACGCTCCCCTTAAGGGGGAGGTGGACACTTAGGAGAAACCCGAGGCCTGGCCTTAGGGAAGCTGCGGGCAGAGTGA
The DNA here is from genome assembly GCA_019843815.1 of Montemys delectorum. Lineage (NCBI taxonomy): Eukaryota > Metazoa > Chordata > Mammalia > Rodentia > Muridae > Montemys > Montemys delectorum. Next base: position 18,649 of record JADRCD010000199.1, read on the forward strand.
GACGGCCGCGCCCTCGCGCCGCCCTCCCCCTGTGCCCAGATCCCACCCCGGTAGGAGGCTCAGCTGGCGACACGCGGCGGGGCGCGCGGTCCCGGCTCCGGGTCTTGGCTGCCGCCGCCCGGGCGGCGGGCACGTGGCAGGGCGGGAGACTCCACCTGGCCACGCCGCTGGCCCCTAGATGGCTGGCGCTGTCCCCGGCCGGCGCCCGCTGCGGGAGCACCGGAGGCATCTGCTGCGCTCTCCCAGCCCCAGGCGCTAACAGAACCGCCGCTGCCGTCGGGTCGCGACTTCCAGACGCGAGCCCGCCGTGCCGCCAAGTCCCTGACTCAACTTCGGGTCGGGTTACCTGCCCCGGCGGGCACAGTCCCCGTCCTCCGCGACCCTCCAGCACCGCCCGGTCCCGCCCTCTGCTGGGCAACTAGCGCCCACGTCCAGGCAGGGCCGGTGGGCGGTGCCGTGGCCACCAGGACCCCGGGGAGCAGGACTTGGGCAACTCGGAGCCCCGCCCACCCACTGGCCCCGCCCACCCCACGATGCGGCCCCGCCCACCCCGCCCGACTCCTCCCCTTCCTGCCCGCTCGCTCCTTGCAGCCCGCCGCCCGCGCCCAGGCCCGGAACGGAGTCCGTGCTCCCCTTGGCCGCCCCGCCCCGCCGCCTCCCACCCCTCCCGCGAGGGCGGCCCGAAAACCCGGAGCACGGGAGCACTGCTCCGCCGGGCCGGGCGGCAGCACTGGGCATGCTCAGTAGCCGGGGCAGGTTTTTCGGTCGCAAGTAGGAAGCTTCTTGCACTACACCGGAGACCGGGAGCCACGGATCCCGCCGCACCGCCCGCACCGCCGCCGCGCCCGCCCCAGCCCGTCCGGCCCCTGGCGGGCGCGATGAACCCGCGCCTGAGCCTCAGCCGGCCCGCCGGGCACTGAGCGCGGGCGCCCAGGGCGCGTTGCGCAGCTGCTCCTGCGCACAACCCCGCTGCCGCCGGCCCGCACCGGCCGCCCGGAGCGAGAGGCTGGTCTGTGCACTGCGCCCGGCGCCGGCCGCGGAGCAGGAAGCGCAGGCCACGCAGGGACCCAACTGGAACAAAGTGTCTGCCGCCGGGTGCCGCGCCCCGACCCCGCCGCGCCCCTGCGCCGCCCACCATGGCCTCCGAGGAGCTGTACGAGGTACTCCCCTCCCCCCGGCGGCGCCCCCCGGCCCCCGGGCCTCCGTGCCCGGTTTGCTGGACGGGAAGCGTGCGCCAGCCCCCGGAGCGAGCGGCGACCGGAGGGGCCGACGGGCGGGGGCGCCGGAGTTGCTGGGCCGGGGGGGAAGTGGAGCTGACACGAGCCACTTGCTCAGACTCAGCCCAAAGTGCTGCTGGCGAGGGGAGCCCGTGCCCGAGCGCGGCAGGGTCCGTGGGCGGCGCGGGGGTGCTTTTCCTGCCCGTTTGGTCTAGCCTGGTGGACAGGGTGTCGCCTCGCGGGGGGCCCGTGCGACTGTCTCCACTCGGGTACTAGCCAGAGAGATGCAAAATTTCGCACCGAAAAGGCTGAACGTTGACCACATGCTTTAATTAGGTTAGCATTGTGGCCGGAGCCAGGAAATTGAACTTAAAACGCCGCCGATGTGCTGTCGTCGCAGCCTTGCGAGTAGGAAAGGGTTCTAAGAGTCGAGGCGATGAGTTATGGGTGATGGGGTCTGCCAGCTTTTAACTTCAAGTTTGAGAGTTATCGGTCGGCATCTTGGACGTATTCTGAACGTCTCCCCATAACTCCTTGACATATTTCAAAGTATACTTCCTGGGAGTCCAGAAGGGTAAAAGCTGTGCCTTTGGAGTACGTTGTTGATTTCACACCTTTATAAATTCATCTTCTTAAGAGACTTAAAACTTTCCGGATTCTACCCAGACTCACCTTTATGATGCCTTTAGGAACGTGGCTGTTTAGGGAATGAAATGGGCATCTGTAACTACAGCCTTGTGTGATCCTTCTAAGGGGTACCGCCTTCAGTGTGCATTACTGCTTTCGGCATGGACTGAAGCTTTGTTGACAACAATGAGAGGCTTGTAGCAACTTTTTGATTTGTTTTCGTTGCTTTGAAAAAAACAAATGCTTACAAAACTCCTTCGAAGAAGGCTACCTTCTGTAGACCAAAGGGAAGGCTGTTGCATGCCCTTTATTTGTGCTTCAGTATACTGTCCCTGTCCTTAAAAATTGTCTCCCTCTTTCAACCATTTTACACATTAGCAGTGCCCTACTGTATTCAAGATGCTCTCTTAGGTCTCGGGGCTGGGAGACGCCGGTTCTTCTCCAAAGAAGTTTTGCTTTCAGGAATGGAAGTGTCTTGACCGAGGGAGGGGGCAGCCCAGTAGAGGCTAGGATGTAGGCAAGATGTGTTCTTACTCATCAAGTCGTGGAAAGTACAGAAAGTACTGAGTGTGATCAAGGTGGGGACTTAACTTTTCACATTAGAGCATTCTTTGGTGGCTCACTCTTGTGTGTTCACTGTTGAGCTTTTGGGAGGGGACTCTAAATACCGGCCCCATTTGGTATTTGGGGGAGAGGTGCACATTATACTTAAGTTGTACCCTTCATGGGTGATGGAGTTGACACCCAGTGATCATTGTGTTGTGTTAGGAATTAGTAAAGTTACTGTTTATTCTGTAGCTTCCTGTTTTCTACTCACCGTTTTCCTGACAGCAGTCACTTAGAGATAAATAACGTTTTATACCGAGTTTGTGTTCATTCAGGGTGATGTGGAATGCCTGTGGTATGGCGGTTTCATAGGGAGAGGTGGAGGTATGTGATGGGCAGTGCTCTCAAGAAGTAGAACAGGGGAACTGGTAACAACTACAGTGCAACTAAGTGGTGCACCTGGGCAATGGCGGTGTTGAGTCTGGGTCTTTCCTTGGTTTGTCTTGAGGGAAAAGGTAACATGGAGAGACGATTGAAGTGATGAAAGCCATTGTGGATATGTTTTGGTTAGTGTCTTTTAGGCTTCCTTCTAACTTCTTTACTTGGTGGAAACATCATGACCGTATTACAATTAAAAGTTGATGTTGAAGGGTTGGCGGCACAGCATTTGGGAGGCAGAGTTGTGAGTTCAAGGTCAGCCTGGCCTACAGAGCTTGTTCCAGGACAGCCAAGACTATACAGAGAAACCCTGTCTGGAAAAAATCCTAAAAGACAACAGGAAAGTTGATGTTGAGGTTACACACCTGTAATTGCTGGACTCTGGAGGCTGAGACAGGAGGATCAGGAATTTCAGGCCATACTGGGATGCATAGGGAGCCTGTTGTCTCAAACAAACAGGCCAGCGAGAGGGGTTATCAGGTGAAGGAAGGCTCTAACCACCAGACCTCACTGCCAGAGTTTGGTGAGTGTCTTAACATGGTAAAGGGAGAGAGTTGACTTCAGAGCCAACACACAAACTCTCAACCTATAAAATAAGTACATTTTACAGAGAAGGGGGGAAAGAAAAGCAATGTTTGGAAGATTTGCATAGTATTGGAGAGTCCAGATTCAGAATCACATAGCTTGTTTCTGAAGTCCAGTTGTCATGTTGAGTAAATCAACCTTGAATGCTATTTCCCCCTCCCTCTGTGGAGGTGGGATCAGTGCTTTGCGTAGAGAGCTGTGAGCCTGATATGAGGAAATGTAGGACACACACTCTACAGCAAGCATTGTAGAAAGAGTTCTCAGTCCTGTTCTATAACTAATCTAAAATGCCCAGTCGTGGTTTTGTTTAAAAAGATACAGCGCTTGCTCATAGAGGCTTTATTTGTCCAGGACGAGTGATACCCAGCTGTAGATGAACTCTGTGGTCTGTCTGACTGGGCAGAACACCATGTGCTTCAGAGGCCAGGTCAAGGGAGAATAGTTTTGCCATACTTTTTTCTTGTTGTCCCTAAATTGAAGTGCTCCATGTTTGGCCTGAGGCTCTACAAAAAAGACTTGCCCTTAAGTACCTGCCTTGATAGGCGGGTTTTCACAAACCTTAGTGGGTGGTCCTACATACGGCTCACTAAGCTTTCTCACTTCTGTGTGTAACCCTTAGCCTGGAACCCTGTATATAGTAGTAGAACATCAGTCTTCCAGAACTCAAATAGCTCGTTAATTGAAGGATAGAATAGACTTAGTCCCTGTATCTCTAGCAGCTAGGGCTGAGTGAACTCATATTGGTGTGTATGTGGCTCATGTATAGTACACCTTATAGTACATGTGTAGAAGTTAGAGAACAACTTTGGAGTCTCTTCCAGTTAAGATTCCTGATGTATAACTCAGACTTGCCCTCTGATGAGCCATCTTGCTGGCCCAAAGCCTATTTTTAATTAACCATAAATGAGAATATAGGTTTTGTAAAAGACCAAACATCAGGGCTGGAGAGATAGTTCCGCCGATAAGAGCTCTAGCTGCTCTTCCAGAGGACCAGGGTTTCATTCCCAGTACCCCCATGGCAGTTCACAACTGTCTATAACATCAGGTCCAAGGATCTGACACCCTCACACAGACATACACAAAGGCAAAACACCAGTGCACATAACATAGAAATAAATAATTTTTTAAAAGACCAGTTTTTATGTTTTAAAGTTTTAAAAATTTGCATTTAAAAAATTGTTATATAGTTGTATGTTTATTATGTACAACCTAATGTGTTGATGTCTATGTGTGCTTTGTGCCAACCCTTAGATGTGGCAATAGTTGACATAGCATTTCACAGTTATTTCTTGTGACGATAACAGTAAGCATTGATCATTTTCAGTAACATGGTATACCCTTATTCCACAGTCACCGTTGCTGTTCAGTAGCCTATTAAACATGCTCCTTAGGTTTCACTGTACCAACATTTCCCTAGCCTGTTCTCCCTCAACTAACCTGTATTCTACTTCAATCTCTTACGTGACTACAAGGTAAGTTCGTGGTCGGTTGGTCTGTCTGTCTGTCCATCCGTCCTTGGCTTATTTCAGCATAATGACTTCCATTTTTCTCAGTGTCACAAATGACAGGAACTTTTTTTTTTCCTGGTGGATATCTTTATTCCTTCTTTGGTGAGCTCAAGCTCACTCCGTATCTGGGCGGTTGCGAACACTGCTGCAGGAAACACGAGGTGTAGATGACTCTTCAGCGTCCTGGCTTTTCCTGTGGATCGCCTGGAAGATCACACTCATTTCTCGAGGACCCTGTGTGTGCTTGACTACGGTGCTTGGACTGCGCGTGTTTCCACCATCACCGTGCAGATTTGCTGTTTTCTCTCTGCCCCCTTATTGTTGGTTATCTTTTGTGTTTTTCATAAAGTCACTCCAACAGAAGGCTTCAGTTTTTGGTCTTTAGTTTTTAAGAATTGATGATTGTGTGTGAGGATGTGTGTGGAGGTCAGAGAACAACTTTGTGGCATTGATCCTCTTGCTTCCAGGAATCAAATCCATGTCATTGTGTTTGTGTGGCAGTTTATTTACTCACTGAGTCATTTCGCTGGTCCGGATTGGGGTTTTACTTTGCATTTTTTCCCTCACTGTTTATGTTGAATATTTTGAATGTACCTGTTAGCCAATTGTGTATCTTTTAAGAAGTGTTTCAGATCTTTTGCCTGTTTTTGTTGTTGTTGTTGTTGTTGATACTTTTATGTATTTTCATTATTAAAACTTATTATCAGATGTAAGTTTCCAAGTATTTTCTTCCATTCTGTAGGCTGCCTGGTTTGTGACTTTGTGCAGTCCTGTTTTGTCTGTTTTTGCCTGGCTCTTTGTTGGCCAGGCTGTTGAAAAATCATCCCTCTGTAAATCCTTGGGTTTGCTTTTAGGCTTTCCATCGTGTTTGGTTGGTCTGTGAGTCTGTTTTATGCCAGGCTGTGCACCTCTACTTATGGTAGCATTGTAGTATATTTTGACGTCCGTGTGAAGCCTCTAGGTTTGTTGTTCTAACTCAAAATTACTTTGGCTGTTTGGGAGCCTTCTTGTGTATGGGTTTCAGAATTGATCCTGACTTTGTAAGGAAGAAGGTCATTGGTATTTTGATGGGAATCCCACTCATTTTCAGATCATTGTATTATGGACTTTTTTTTTTTTTTACCATATTATTGATCCTAATCCATGAACATGGTATGTCTTTACATTTATTTGTGTCTTTCATTGGTGTTTTGCAGTCTCGTACTTCTGTGTGTGAATCTGGTGCTAGGATCCATGATAGACAGTCTTGTGACTGTCAGACAGATGCCCTAACAGTAAACTATAACCCCTGCCCTGATAGAGCTAAGTTCATTCATAGGCCTTTCACATTATTTTACTATAGCTACTGCAAATGTGGTATATATTTGGTTTTCCAGATACTTGGTTAAGTGTATAGGAACACTGCTGGAATCTTTTTGCTGGAATCTTTGGGATTTTCGGTATTAAATGATATTGTATGCAAACAGCTGAATTTCTTTTCACTCTGGGTGTCTTTGTTTCTTCTACTCTGTTTTCTATTCAGTATGCTGACTAGAAGTTATCTGAGAGTGAATGAATACCTACCTGTCTTGCTCCAGACTGTAGAGGAAGAGTGTATGACTTTTACCTGTTGAATGTGATGCTGTCCATGTTCTTGTCATAGATGCCCTTTATTGGATCGCTACTTCCTGAGGGTCTTTGTCCCCAAGCAATGATACTTTACCAAATGCTTTTTCAGCGTCTGTTGAAATGACCATATAGCTTCTGTGTTCTGTTCTGTTCATGGGATATATTTGTTTGTGATTCAACCATCCTTGCATCCCAGCATGAGTCACTCTGTACGCTGGTGGATTAGTGTTCTTTATTGTGTTCTATTGAATTGGTTGTGCTAGTATTTCATTGAGGATGGTTGCACCTATATTTATTCGGGCTGGGTGTGAGTTGTCATGTTCTTTAGTTGTGCTTTTGCTGTGCTTTGGAAGAACTAAGTTGTGAAGTTGTCAGTCCGTCCTTGCAGACGTTTCATTGCTTAGTCTCCATACTCATCACTGATTTGTTTAGATTTTCTGTTTCTTTGTATCATTCAGTCTTGATTGTGTATGAGCCTTCAAATTTGTTTTCTTTTAGGTTATCCACTTGATTAGTATAGAGTTCATAAGTCTTATAAACTTTGTATTTCTAGGTTTTTTTTGTTTGTTTTTGGTTTTTTTTGTTTGTTTGTTTTTTACCTTTTTTGTTGTTGTTGTTCAACTAAGGGTTTGTTGATATGGATTTTAAAAATCTCTCCCACCCCCTCACCCCCAGTTTCTATTTTATTTGTTTCTGCTCATTATGGGTGGTGCCATCCCTGGACTGGTGTCCTGAATTCTGTAAGAATGCAGGTGGAGCAAGCCATGGGAAGTGAGCCAGTAAGCAGCACTCCTCCATGAACTCTGCATCAGGTCCTGCCTCCGGGTTCCATCCCTGCTTGAATTCCTGTCCTGACTTCCTCCAGTGATGGATTATGATCTAGAAATGTCCGCTAAATAAACCCTTTCCTCCCCAGCTTGCATTTTGGTCATAGTGTTTTTGTTGTAGCAGAAGACACTCCTAAGACAGACACCCAGGGAAGGCTGTTTCTCTCAGCTTTTCTTTAGTCGCTTAGTTTTCTGGGCAAGGTTGATGCCTGGTGAGCTTCCCCTGTGTACTGAGCATGTCCGTTGTTGTCTTTGATCGGCTCATGTTTAGGCAGTCATGTTGATGTGGGTATAGCTTCTGACATTTCTAGAAGACACAGTCTCTGGCTCTCACAACACCCCCACGCCCACCCGATTACCAAGCCTTAGGTTTGAGAGTTATTTTGTAGATGTATCAGTGGGGATTGGGGTTCACAACTCTGCATTTTGATTGGTTATTTTCTGTACCGTATCTGGCTGTTGCAAAGAGAAGTTTCCTTGGTGAAGGGTGAGCACCTCACTTAATTTTTGTGTATAAGGTCAGATATTTAGAATGTAGTTAGTGATTACCCTGGTTTAGTAAAGTGGTGGTTGTAGATTCTCCTCCAAGCTCTCTGGCCTCACTAGCCCTAGGCAGTTGGCACAAGAGTCCTCTTGTTGAGTGGGTTTTGAAGTCCAGTTAGAGGACTGTTGGCTATCACCAAGGAATGCGCGCCTCTACCACCCAGCTAGGTTTACTCTGCCATGCCGATTGTTGTGGTTCGCAGGAAGCATAGCTGGGTGGGATTGTCAGTTGCTTCCCTCCTGTGGGAGCGAGCTTGCATGACTCTTCTTGTATAATGAAGGCTAGTCCTCAAGGAGGAGCCTATCAGGTGAGCTCCTACCCCAGGCCCTCTGTGCCTTTCAAGTTGCTTTTGGTATGGGTGTTTCTCAGAGCAATAGAAAGCAAACGAGACATGTATCTTCTTCTTAATACTAATTTTGTATGTTTTGCTTTGTGGTTACCATTGAGTTTACAAAAACATGTCATAGTTACAGCGCATTATTCTTAACTATTAATAATATACATCTTAGTATAGAATTTTTTAATTCTTTAAGAATTTCATACAATGTCTTTTGAACACATCCACCCCTCATTCTTCCCCCAATTCCCAACTTTCTTACCTATTCTATTGTTTCATTTTAAATTACCCACTGAGTCCATACACACACACACACACACACACACACACACACACACACACACATACATGTTCATATGAATACATATATACATATACATACTCTGGTATAGGGCTGCCCACTGGAGCATACATAGTTGACCTATCAGGATCCACACCCTTAAAGAAAACTGGACTGTCCCACGTGCTGAAATCATCAGCTGTTTATAACTTTTCAGTTGTGGCTAGGGCCTGGTGAACCTCTGGATACTCTTTAAGCCAGAAGGCTGATTGACATGTTCTTGTGCAGGTCTTGAGTTGAGTCCATTTATCCTGTCATGGCCAGAGGACACAAGTTCACTCTGGTCCTCTTAACTATTTCTTTTCACCCCTTTGTTCTGCCCGCCCCCCCCCAGCCCTGGGGGGATAGGGGGTGGGGGTGGAGTAGTAGTGTTGATTTAAAAGAAAACCAGTTCATTGGTTCTTTTTCTTCATTTTTAAGTGGGTCGTTTTCTTGCAGCATTTCTAAGATATGATTCCATCATCTTCTTTCTCATCATCCTTGAGGAGCCTGTCTGTATCTGTTGGGACCAAGTTTCATTATAGGAAACCAGTCTTCTGGTGGCCTTAGAGATTTTTTTGGAGGGGGGCATTCTATAGTTTTACTACATTGTATATTGTATGACACTTTCATTACAAATATGCTTGGTATATGTTCACTGATTTTGTGGATTTGTGTCTCATCTATTATTGTCTTATCTTATTATTGTGTCTTACTTTATTCTGTCTTCAAATATTGTTTCTTCTTTATACCCATACCCATTCTTCTGCTCCCTTTGCGGAGAGTCTTGCTATGTAGCCCTATCTGTCTTTAGATTGGCATCCTCTTGCCCCTAGCCTTCTCCGTGCGCACTCTGCTTCTGCTCCCCTGGGATCCCACCCACAGGCATCTGTTGAGTCTTCTTAGTGTCTCATTCCCATCTCCTTGATCGCTTTTCATTTTTTAACTTCCTTCATTGCCGCTCTTTGTTTTCTTTTTGTGCGATAACCTTGTATCTCCTTGACCCTAGCTTATAGTTCTTTTCTGCACTGAGTTTACTTTGATAGTTCCAGTTTAGTGGGTCACATAACTGACTGAATTTGGAGTGTAGTGAAAAAATTGGGAACAGTAAAGGCTTCTGAATGTGCAAGAATCAAAAGCAAATGCATAATGAACTCTAGGTGTTGCTGGCAGTGCGTACCTGTGTTTTCTGGGTGACCTCACTGGAGCTACAGCCTGTTCTGAATCTATAACAGTTGCGTATTACAATGAATGCTGTTACCACACAGTTGCTGCCTGACACACTGTGGCTTAGATCTGAGGCCTGTATGTAATGGATGATTGCAGTGACCTACAGTGTTTGTATTATGCTTCTAGGTTTTCCGTTCTTTAAGAAGCATAATGGTTTAATTATGGAAAAGAAAGACTTAATATGTTTCTATTCTCATTCTGTAGCTTATAAATATCAAATTAGTATGTCCTTAGAGTGTATATGTTAGAGTACTTGATTTTAAAATTATTTAAAATGTTAACTTGAGTTTCATAAAAACATTATGTTTTGCTTGGGGTTAGGACAGAACTTGCAACACTTTCTGAAATAGCTCTAGACAGTCTCCTTCTCAACTTGCCCAATGTATGTAGGTGAAGTTAAACAATCGAAATGATCACTTAACTGATGACAGACATTGAGGATGCTCTCTTCTGCGTATCAAACATTCAACAAGGTGTCATTCTTTATGTAATAAAAAAGTGCTAAATTTTGCTCTCATCTTTAATAAGTGGTAAAATTATATGTATACCAAATCAGTGTTGTAAGTTGAGACTTACCGATTTTTCTGTCCATTTCCTCTACCCGTGTATCCAGAGTTAAGGGTTTCTTGGACAAAAAGGGTTATAAGTAGAGTCGTTCTAAGAAGCTGCGTGCTGTTATTTAGCTCACCCATTTAGCATTTTGACTGTGTTTTCTTCTGGGTGACTTCCTTCACCCCCTTGTTTTTTGTGTCTTTGGCGTTGCAGTAATTTTTACTCCTTGCTTTGACAAATGGTGGAGGTAACTCATGGAAGCCCTTATTTGGGTGCATAGTCTAATCAGGGATTCGCTTTATCATGGTGTAGTGGCAGGAGTGAGGCAGCTGTCACCTTGTGTCTACAGGCAAGACCTACAGAAGAATGGGCACTGGTGCCCAGTTGGCTTTCTCTTTTTTGTTTATCCAGAAGCCCAGCACAAGGAATAGTGCGCCAACATGTAGGGTCTTCCCTCTTCAACTGACCTAATCTAGAAACTCCCTGGCATATGGGCTCAGAGGGTGTCTTCTTGTTGACTCTAGATCCTGCCAGTTTGGATCAGTATTAGCTGCCATAGACGTTGGTCTATTTTTATGATTTACTCACTCTCTGAGATTGGAATTGGAGGTGTGCCTGAGGTTTTGTTTTCCTTGCTTCTGCAAGCCCAGTAAAGCCTGGAGAATTTACATCGTGTTAAAGATGTGCTTATTTAGATTGAGGGTCCTCAAAACTCTCAGAACTGTCATTTGCTGTATCAGAAGAAGCCTCCCCTTGATTTGGAGCTTATAGTTACAGTGACAAGGTGGACAGTTTTAGCCAACACTGTATTAACCTGATGATCCTGAAACACAAAGTGTAAACTGGATGCTGTGGGGACTGTTAATGGAACTGCAGATCTGCTCCTGCCTAATTCGCTGTGTGAACATCTCTTCTCGAACTTTTCTTTAGTCGATGCTGGCTTGCTCTGAGCTTGCCAGCCCCAGCCTGCCTAGCAAAAGTGAGTCCTCACTTCACCAACCTCGGAACAAAGAACTTCCTTCAAAGTGTGGAACTGTTTTGTGTCACATCATAGCTGCCGCTTTTACCTTGTAATGTCCCAAGTGTGTTGTATAAATTTTCTTCTGAGTGGTTGGAGATATATATGTACGTATGTTTTGGATACCTAAGTATGGTGTCTGGGGGCATGAGTGTAGCAGACAGTCAGTTGTTACTGATCTTACTAGTGATTGAAGTTTGAAATCACAGTTTATATGCAATAGTGGTGCATTTGGTGTCTGGTTTGGCAACAGTCTTTACCAGGCAGGTATTTTGGAGGTAAACTAGAACCTGAAGTTTGCGTAAATTATTTGAGAGGAGGAAAGATTTCTCCTAGAAAGACATATTGAATTGCCGTTTTTAAAATGAAATATGGGGCTGGAGATGGCTCAGCGGTTAAGGGCACTTACTGCTTTTCCAAGGAACTAGGTTCAGTTGCCAGCACCTACATCAGTTGGCTCACAAATGCCTATAACTCCAGTTCCAGGTGATCCAGTGCACTCTTCTGGCCTTTATGAGTATCTACATGCATGTAGTACACATATATACACTCAGGCACACATAAAACATTTAAAAATCTTTAAAATGTATTTTATGTTTTCGTTTTTGAACGAGATGTGTAGGAAGGGCTGCTTTCTTCCAGTACAGTGTCAAGTAGCTGAAGTCAGCCCCAGTCTCTGCAGAGTGCCTTCATCTTCGTGTGATTTCCATCCGTCCTACCGAATTCAGTTTTCCAGATGACCCTTTCCCACCATTTGTTTGGAAAAGCGCTGTTGATCGCAGGCTATGGGCATTCTTTAGTTAAAATGTACCTTTCTTTTTGTCAGTAATTTACTGTTAGACCTTCACGGCATCAAGTAGATGCACGCTGGAGCATTTCCTAATTTACCATGTAACTAATCTCAAGAGTTCAGCTATTTTGCACCTGAGAGAACTAGGGGACACCCCTCCTCCATTCTTTGTCTGTAAAAATAGTGACATATCTCATGTGCCTTGTTCAACTCTGAGACTCTGGGGACTGCTTAAGTTGCTATTAGTCATGGCGTGCTTGGACTTCACTGGCTTCCATCTAAAAGCAGGAGCACAGATCTGCCAAGGTAGGCACATATATGACTGAAGGTGGTGGGACTTGTGGGTCTTGGGCTAATAGTTTTGTAGGTCATGAGCCTTGGGAGAGCGTAAAGTATGAGGTGTATTTATGCCAAGGTATGTGTTGCAGTGAACTGCCTAGAAGGACTTTTTCAGAGCTTTGGCATATCGGTGGTGAAGTTAAAGTCGTTTTGATGGTCTGTGTTGTACAGTTTTCATCCCTGCCATTTATTCTAACATTAGTTGAAATGAGCAAGCATTCTCCTAAGAAATCAAGATGGAGCGGGGGCTGGGGGCTGGAATGGCTTTAGCTAGCCTCACCTGTTACTTCTTATGTTCCACTAGAACTCTGATGAGACTGTTGCTCTGTACTCCGTAGACCTGGGGAGGGTTGCTATGAAACGTTTTGCAATGTTCTGGGAAGATGAGCCATGTTAGTGGCTCTGTGGAGCCTGTGGTCTCCTGCTGTTTGTAGGTGTGTGCCCAGGCTTGTTTTAAGAAGCGGGAACTTGGGCATTGTCTTCTAGAACAATCCTTCACTGAAGGAAGTATAAGCTGATTTGGTGATTTGGTGTGAGTGAGATTTGAAATGGTCAAACCATCTTTTGTCAGTAATGGTTTCCAGTGCTTAAGAGCTTTCAGGCAGCTTATCTTCCTGCTCAGAAGGTGCTGTGTGTGTCTCAACTCAGCCTCTGCTTAGAGAGCCATGGCCAGGGTCGGCAGCTAGCGATGTCTTACCCATGAACAAAGCCGTCAGCAAACTGTGTTTTCCAGGGCGCTGTAGTTTGCAGCACAACTGTCCTCCAGAGGCCTGCTTCTTAAAGGCTTGATAGATCACGAACCTGTGGCATTATTGGAAAGTGCTGGGCCCTTTAGAATGGGATGCAGTGAGTGGAGTAGGGGGCATGGCTGGAGGAAATCTTGATACCTGGGGGCTGTCTCGGAGGGAACGATTAGGATTCTGGCCACCGCCTTTCTCTCTGCTTTCTAACCACCATGAAGTGAGCAGCTAGTTTTACTTCACCAAGTTTCACCGTTTCACCACAGGCTCTAGATGCAGTCCTGAAACGGTTTATGTCCACCTTGGTTGCCTGCCTTGGGTACTGACAGGCTCCCTTGCCTGAGTTTTCCTGAGTGTCCTGTCTCTGACTTGACTTTATTCCCCACCAGGTTTTCTGCTCTGACTCTCAATTTTGGCTCTGCACTTACTGTCTTGCAGAGCTCTGGACCAGAGCACAGGGGCCTAACTCCCACTTTATTTACCTACATTTTTATCTGTGTGTTCTAGGAATTTGCTTTTTCTATCTTATACTTCAGGCATCTGAAGTAGTAGACTGTAAGCAGCTGAGCTCTAATTGCCTTAGTTCTCTGACTGGTCTATACTCCCTGATTCGAAGATTACAGGTAATGCTTTGAGCCTAAAGAAGAGGTGATCACACGCGTGTGGCGTGTGTGTGTGTGTGTGTGTGTGTGTGTGTGTGTGTGATTTGTTGTGCTTTTCCTCCAACTATAATAGAGAATACCAGTAGCATCTGTAGTTTGATATGTAAAATGATGGGTAGTTTTGATCTCTCTATCTGTCTCGCGTCTTCCTGTTCATGCTGTTTGGCCCTACAGTGTCTCCCAAAGGCTCAAGCGCCCTTTGGGAGTTGTCAAAAGCTTTTAAGACGTGGGGCCTAATGGGAGGTCTCTAGGTCACCGTGGGGTGGGGCATATACTTCTTAGGGATAATGAGAACCTGTGCCCTCTTGCCTCCTAACTAGCAGGTGATCAATTGGCTTCCAGCACGTGCTCCCTGCCACAGCCTGAAGTAAATCACTTGTGGGCTGAAAGTAAATCTTAATTCGTTAACCGATCCTCTCAGGCATTGTGTTGCAGAAATGGAAAGCGAGTGATCCACACATACATACCTGTGTTGTCTTAATTTATAAATTAGGCATGGTAAGAGAGTAAGCAATATTCTCAATCGAGTTTTATGGCTGTGTGCTCCCCTGTTGGCTTATGCACCCTATCAGAGTGCCTATTTGTAGTTGTACAGTTTCACTCGAAGGCGTATTTTATCTCTATTTGACACGTCTTAGTTCTTAATCTCTGGGGCCATTAGGTAAAATACGAGTTTCTTAACTGTGAGCCCAGTGTGACTGTGATAGTTTTACAGCCCAGATGGCTATCAGATGACTAATGGTGAGTAGTGTATACAGTCGGGATACGTCCGTACAGGAGCTGATGCATACACTCAAGCTTTTGTGGGATTATATCATGCTGTGCACCATGGTGCGGAGATCTGCTCTCTTGCTGTTTTCTACCACTCACCTACCTACCTGAGTAAGATCTTCAGATTAGCATGTCACTGAGTTCTCCTCCTACATACCTTCTGAGCATGTTCTGGTTAAATGGATGGATATATTATCGATCAGTTCCTTCCTAAGTAGCTTCAGATTTGTAGTGCTTATGCAGAATAAAATTTAAAATGTCACAAAGTTTCTCTTTGTTTACTCTCTGTGTAGCCCTGGCTATCCTGGAACTCACTTTGTAGATCAGGCTGGCTTCAAACTCAGATCTGTCTATCTGTACCTCACAAGGGCTGGGATTGAAGATGTATGCCATCACCACCTGGGCTGCAATTCCTTTGTCTTAAATTGTATGGGTGTTGATATGTGCACTTAGGTGCATGTACCGTGGTGTCGGTACAGAGGTCTCTCCTTTAGTGATAGAATTGATGAGAATTTCTTCTACATGGCTTCCACTTTGACATTGGCTCCAGGGTTCAAGGCCAGGTCTGCCAGGCTTATGTGGCAAGCACTTTTATCTACTGGACCATTTTGCCGCCCCGAAAATGAGACCTCATTGAGATGTATGTTCTCATGTTGGTGGGAGGAAATCAAATGTTAACCTTCAAAGCTGGGTAGCATCAGGGACACCCAGTAGGTTCTCTCCCATTGTGAGAAGGAAGGCCCAGGGAGGAAAAGAGCACAGTGCCAGCGTGGTGGTAGGGAGCAGTTGTTCTAACATTTTTCAGAGTCACACTTTCACTAAAGAGGAGGGTAAAACCTTGGGAGCTCATCTTGGGGCTTCTGTGGCTTCTGCTGCTGCAGTGGAGGGGTATGGCTGAACTAGAAGCTGCTTCAGTAATGGGGTGGGACTCTCCCCACTACCAGGGTGACGTACTCACTTTTAAAGGAAGCGCTGGGGCAAACAAAGATGTTACTGTCCTGAAGGTGTCTCAAGTAACTCTTGTGTTTGTGTGTACTCTCTGATGTTACAAAAGATTGGACTGCCTTAGTGTTCTTCAGCTCTTGCTCTAGGTAATAGGTGGGAAGTAAAGGTAGGATGGGAAATAGTCATCCTTTTTCTGGGCTTCGGGACTGCCGTCCTCCACTCAGACATGGAAGGTCACATCTGAGTGTAGTCCTCATTTACCTGTGCATAACAGCAACCTTCCCTGCCTTGCCAGTTCTTAGCTCTGCTCTCCATGGACCCAGATTCTAGCCAATCTGCCCTTTGTGCCTGCCGGTGGCCTTCTGGAATCATCCCTTCTGTCGTGTGTCATGAGCTAAAGTCTCTCCTGCCAGGTAGCTGGAGCTGCTGTTCCCACAGTCTCTGGATGCCTCTCTGCATTATTCTTTGTTCCAGGGATTGCCCAGTGGGATGGCTTCATGTAGGTCAGTGGTTCTCAACCTGTGGGATGCAACTCCTTAGGGGGTCATATATTCAGATACCTGTCTATCAGATATTTTCATTGTGATTCATAACAGTAGCAACCTTAGAGTTATGACGTAGCAATGGAATGATTTTATGGTTGTGGTTATCACAGCATGAGGAGCTGTTACTGGGAAGGTTGAGAGCCACTGATTAGATCTAGAAGATCTTGGTGATTGGGGAGGGGGGGGGGGTGTATTTTAAACATTCCCTAGGAAGGTGGAAGGAGACGGAAGTTATCCATGTTCCCACTTGGCTCGGAGACAGCCTTTTACTTCTGGCTAGCATTTCCCTTTGAGCCTTCCTCCCAAACCCAGAGGAAAATTTGGTTATTGATCCCAAAGACCATGCAATCCCTTAAGAGTCCTTTCAGAACTCCCTAGCTGTTTGTAATTAGAGCACACTGAAGATGGAGACAGGATCTAGCTAGCCTGGGCTACATAGGGAGATCTATTTAAGAAGAAAAGAGGTCTGGATGCTTCATGAGTTTTAGAGGGCTGGTGTACCAGGGTGTACAAGAATCTGCTGCCCTTAAAAATAGTTGAGGGTCAGCTCTTGAGTCTAGAGTTGTTCCCAAAGTTCTGTAATGTTCCCCTGGCACTCTGACAGCAGCTTGACACTTTCTAGAGAGAAGCCGGTGATTGGCATCTCTAAGCCCTGAAGGTACCAGCCTTTTGAGTCTTGAACTTTGTTAAGCGTGGGCTACAAAGGACTGGGCATTTTAATAGTTTTTATACATTAGTGGCAAGATGAACTCCACAGCATGTGTGTGCCATAGCTTTGCAGGAAACACTTATGGCCTCTGTCTCTGGTCAGGGAGAGGGATGGGAGTGAGTGAGGGAAGATTGATGCTGGCTCTTCTCTCTCTCTTTCCTCGATGACTGTGCCTTTAACCTTGTCCTTCTTCATGTTCCCCTGTTAATAAAGGCTCTGTACTGGTTTTTATGAACACCATCGGGTGAACATCTGTCTGCAGCAGCAGTTTTCAACCTTCCTAATGCCATGGCTCTTTAATAATGGTTCCTCATGTTGTGGTGACCTCCAGCTGTTTCATCACTACTTTATAACTAATTTTGCTACCGTTATGAATTGTAATGTAAATATCTGACTTACAGGTTATCTGATCTATGACCCCAAAGAGGTCACCACCCACAGGTTGAGAATCACTGATCTAAAACAAGCAACTCCCAAACTAAATGATCGCCTTCCTATAGGTTCCTTGTCCTCCCTCCAGGACGCAAAGAGTTAGCTTTCAGGTGAGGCGGGATCTCACATATTCCAGGATGACTAGAAGAACATGCTTGGTAGCCAAGGAAGACCTTGTTCCTCTTTTATTTTAATCCTAAAATAAAATCACAATATATTTTTGGTCATATTCTTCCTCTTTCTCAGCTTCCAGATCCCCTTACCCCTACAAGATGGTCTTTTCCTCAAAAAACCCCCCAACACGTAAAACAAAACACATAGAATCCACATCACGTTGGCCAACTACTCCTGCCCATTCCATTGAAGAAAACTGATCCCCCCTCCCCCCGACACACATACATACTAGCTATCAATTGCATATAGCTTCTTAGTTAGGGGTGGGACCCATTTTACCTTCTCCATCCTGGGACGTCTCTGGTTCAAAAGCTTGCTATGGTGACCCTGAACATTTGCTTCTTATGCCTCCATCCCCCAAGTGCTGGGATTATAAGTTTGTGCCACCATACCAGGCCTGCGTGGTATTGGGGATCCAACCCAAGAGTTTGTTGCTTCACCAAATTGCATCCCCAGACCCACTCAGGTCTTTACTGTCGTGGACATCACTAGTGTTTGCGATGAGGAACAAGTAGATGGGAAGATTGATTTTTCTCCCTACCGATCTCTCTTGGATTTATAATAGCAAGAAGCTGTTTATACTTTTGATAAGCATCCTCTGTTCGTTAAAGGTGACATTTGAAAGGCTTAACTGAATTGTCTTTTTGAAATAATGAAATGTTTTCTTTAATGAGACCATGTCTTGTTTTGTTGCCCAGGCTGGCTTTGAGCTACTGTTCTCAATGTTTGAGCTTCTCAAGCTACAGGTTCACAGCTTCTAATGAAATCTTTGGGTCTCATTATGTAGTCCTAGTTGGCTTGGAACACACAGAAATCTGCCTGCCTCTGCCATAATGAAATCTTTTAATGTGAAGATTAATAACTTAACAGTATTTTAGTTGCTAATGTTCAGCTTAAAATCATAGCTTCATATTACATCAGCATCTGTTGGGTACATTTATAGAGCTCTGTGTAGAGTCCCCGGTGGGGAATGTTCCTCTGGGGCTGTTGTTATTTTATTGTCCTCTAAGATGCATACTCATACTTCAAGACTTCAAATAGCTTGGTCTTCTTGGAGAACATTAGAGACTCAAGGATTTCCTAAATGGCATAAGTTGACAGGTGATAATTTGTTCTTTTAGTTCTGTGTGTGTGTACACATATGTACACAGGTACCCATGGAGGCCAGAAGAGACTTATTGATTTCCTGGAGCTAGAGTTAGCGGTGGTTGTGATCCGCCAGAGGTAGGTACTAGGAACTCATCACAGGGCCTCTAGAAGAGTAGGAGGTAGGAGGTACTCATAACTTCGGAGCCATCACTCCATCCCCTAATATTTTGTACTTATTGAGGGACATGCATGCCATTGTGTTACCTGTGGAGATCAGAATGTGAGAGTTGGTTCTCTCCTACTAATTGGTTTTGGGGAATCAAACTCAGGCAGTCATGCTTGTCAGCAAGGTTCTTTGTCTGAGAATCCTATTCACTATCTGTCTTCCTTTTCCTTCAGGTACCCATATCTGAGGATGGAAAGTGTTTTAAGTAAAACACACAATAGACTCGACTAAAGTAAGACATTTTCTAACGCTGTCGTGGAAGCCAAATAAGGCTTGGCTAATTCCCAATTATTTCGCTGACAGCCAGTAGGTTTCTGTGCATTGCATCATGGAAATCTTTTGTGCGGACAAAAAGGAGTGACTAATGATGGGGTAGAAAATTAGTAAACTTTATACAACATGAAGGCAGTCTGTAAGGAAAATGCACTCTTGAATCAGCTTGAAGAACAGTGTTTGACTGACTAAAATAGATGCCTACAGCATCATTGAATACAAGAGAACAAATCAAAAATTGGACTTGTTCAGGCAAGTCGATCGAAAAGTTCATCTGAGGAGAATCAACAGGAGCTTTCTTTTAAATAAAATTTAAGTGTGAGCCGTGGTTTGACGTGTGATGACACTTGACATTTTTATATGTAAATGTGGCCTTGTGGTGTGTTTGGGTGGGTGACGCCTTCCCTCAGTTGCTCTCCACGCTACTCACGGAGGTATGGTCTCTCAGTTGAGCCAGAGCTTGGT
This sequence comes from Montemys delectorum, assembly GCA_019843815.1. Classification (NCBI taxonomy): domain Eukaryota; kingdom Metazoa; phylum Chordata; class Mammalia; order Rodentia; family Muridae; genus Montemys; species Montemys delectorum. The sequence goes on from JADRCD010000199.1 coordinate 38,165, forward strand.
AACAGCCTAGCCTAGTAGTTTGCCAACTCTGCAGATTCCCTCTCTAGCCTCTGGGGCTGGGATTACTCCAGAGCCTTTTTGTGCTCTGGAGATCTCAGCTCTGGTCCTCACCCTTCTGCTTGTGTGCTGCTAACCACTGAGCCATCCCTCCAGTAGTTTTTGGTTTTATTTGAGTGTGTGTTGGTTGTGGTATGGGGTTATTTGTTTGTTTTTGCTCTGTTTTGTTTTTAGACTTTAGTTCAGCCCTTTATGATTTTTTTTTTTAAGGGACTGGAACAACAGGTGTTTGGAGACTTACAGAAGTCTTGTCCAGGATGAGCGTTAACGTGTCACTTACGGGGCTGGAGTGATGGCTCAGCTACTGAGAGTGCTTGTTTTTAGAGAATCCAAGTGTTCAGTTCACCCATGCGGGGTGGCTTGCAACTGCCATTGATTTCAGCCTCAGGGAATCTCCTGCTCTCTTCTGGCCTTCCCTTGCACATGCACACGTGTGAATGCGTACACATATACACATAGATATTTTAATTTTTAAAAGTTTGAGGTTTTTTTGTTGTTTTGGGTTTTTTGTTTTGTTTTGTTTTGTTTTAAATTTATGTGTGTACCTTTCTACCTGAGTGTACAGGTGGAAGAGGAAGCCAGAACCATTGGGACTGAAGTTACGGGTATCTGTGAGGCTTCTGAAATGGGTGATGGGCACTGAACCCTCTGAATTCTCTGTTAGGGCATTCAGCAAGTGCTTTTTTAACCACTGAACCATCTTCACAGCTCATAAAATTAGTCTTTTTATTTAATAAAAAAAAAAAAAAAAGAGAAAGACAAGGGGTATTGTAGTAGAATGAGTCTATAGGTCGTAGATTTAGTGTGTAGAAATCCAGGAGCTCGGGCCATCTCGGAGGTGTGGAGGAGTACCGCTGAGGCCTGTGATGCTTCCTCTCAGGAACACTGTTGTAGGGAAGTCCCTACAGCTTTGGACTCACATAATCATCAGCCTCACTCTTGACACAGTTCATTGCTTTTGTGCATTCCAGAATTTGTTTCACTTAGGGAGGGAAGGTTGGGCACTATGGAGGGGTATCCAAAAGACTGTCTATGGCGCTGTGCTAAGGTGTTTGCTGGCCACAGCCTCTTTGAAATAAGATTTGTCTGTCTTCAGTCACTGTGTACTGTGTGTTGACACTGGCCCAGCAAGCAGAATCACATCTCATTTGCTTAGTTGTGGTTTGTGGTCAAGGCTCTGTGTATGCCTGTTGAAAGAAAGGATTGGAGAGGGCTCCTTGTCCGCTCTACCGGGACTGAGCGCTAAGCACTACATAGCTTGGAGGGCAATAAGAAGAGCGGATATGTAAAGTAGGTTATGGCTTAAAGGCAGCCTTGGCTAGCTAGCCTGGGACTTAAGCTGTGTAGACCAGGCTGGGCTCGAAGTCAGAGATCCATTTCCCCTTTACCTCCTAGAGCTGGGACTAAGGGTGTGGCCACGGTGAATTGTAGACTTTTACATGAATATCTCTGTCATATGTTTTTTTGTTTGTTTGTTTTTTGGACCCCCCCCCCCTTTTTTTTTAGGAGAGCCTTACTGTAGCCCAACCAGGCTGTCCTGGAACTCACTATGTAGACCTGGCTGGGCTTCTTGTGTTCTAGGATAACGATATAGGTCATACTTTTTTCCTTAATTTTATTTAAGAAATCTTTCCTAGCAGGGCATGGTAGCACACACCTTTAATCCCAACGCATAGAAGGCAGACACAAGTGGATCTGTGAGGCCAGCATGGGCCACACAGGGAGCTCTGTCTGAGCTCTATCTTTGTGTCTTGGGATGGGGAGAAGATTACGGGTAGGGTTAGAGTAAAAGGAACACATTTAGGACCTGCTAGACCCATTGCTGAGAGACTTGAATTTTAAGGGCATAACATGGTAAGTCATAGAAGAATTTACTGACAGTAAATTTTATAAGGTTCTGCTGGATGCTCTGTGGGACCAAGTGCAAGGAGACCAAGAATGTAGATCAGAAAGCCAACAGATAGATCA
>JADRCD010000200.1:9967-82823 GCA_019843815.1 Montemys delectorum
GGGGAGAGGGAGAGAGAGGGAGAGAGAGAGAAGGGTTAGTGGGTAGACAGCCATGGGCCTGGAAGGCAGAGACACTGTGGACTTGGGAAAGCAAAGGGAAGCAAGGACCGGAGGGATGAGCTCCCAGGACTCGGCCGGAGCAGCATTGTTGGGGTAGGGGTGGCTGGAGTGCAGGGTGGAGGAAAAGGAAGAGGTGGAGAGGAGAAGAGGAGGGGGTGGGAGGGGCCAGTCCCTTATCTCAGGAACTGTGTGCTGATAAGGAAGGAGTCTGACCCTTGCTAAACATGACCAAGAGGGCCCCAGTATGTCCTGCTTACTCCAGGGTGAGAGGTACAGCCAGGACCCATCGCTGCTGTTGTTGGCCCCCGTCTGTGGGCCTGTGGCCAACAGACATCATTCTCTTTGGACTTCTTGAAATGATCATGTTTGTCACGAGTCTGCTCTGCAAACAGAACCCCGGGAGGCGTCTGTCTGCAAGAGTGAAGTCTAGCTGCTTGACTGCTAGACCGCCTACCTCAGTACTCTCTGAGACACGACGAGGAAAAAGCCAGCTTGGGTGCCCACTCTGGAAGACAGATCCCTGGTACCTTGGCTAGTGCATCTGATGCCGACTCCCACTCGTCCCATTTCCCTTCTCCCTGGGGTTGGCTGCACTGTGCTCATGGCCTGGCCAAAGCTGGCAGGCTCTGGCAGGAGCACAAGCTGTTTCAGTCTCTTCCAGGCCTTACCGTACTTACTATTGAGGCAGTAGTTTCCACACTCTGCCAGGTGCCAGCATGAAAGAGAAAAGGAGAGTCAGCACTTACGGGCATTGTCCTCTATAGAGATCACTGGGAACCAGGCCTGCTTGCTTCACAAAGCCTTGTGAAGATCCACCACAGAATGGAGGACGGGCTGCTACAAGAAGTCCTGGCAGTTTCTTTAGGGCATGACTGGTGTTGTTCACCCTTAAGTTTATTGCACTTGAGGGTGGCAGAGACAGTTTTCATTATTCCCATGACACTACCTTCAACCCACCTTTTTACTATGCCTTGAAAAATGGTAGCAACCTGCTGGCAGTCAAGTGTTCTTCGGGCTGCACACAATCGAGGAACAATAAGCCAACCTACCACACACTCCCCCAATGCCCTTTGCTGGAGTCCGGAAAGCAAGCTTTCTTGTGGTTAACTAAGGGTAAGCCATTCTCCAGAAACCACGCCATTAAGTACCACGACAATGCCCTCAACTTAGTCAGCGCATGAAGGCATGCAGGTAAAAAGCTGTTCTATTAAAAAAAACAAAACAAAACAACAACAACAACAACAAAAAAAACAAAACAAAACGAAACAAAAATGCCAGTTCCAGAAGGGACTACTGAGCTCATTTCCCAACCTTCATGGTTTAAGTTTTATTGTAATTTATTGTAAACATGTTTATATTTTAACCTAACCTTCAGACCAAGCCTTTCCTATGTTCATTCTTTTGTGGCAATGGCCTGACTCACGTCTTAATGAAAATGCCTTGCCATTCATTCGCTTCTGTATGGGAAAGCACGTGGCGTCAGGTGGTGCAAAAACTGCCAATGAAGACTAGAATTCCCACGTGCAAGTTCCATACACGCCCCCTTCCACCTAAGAGAAGCCACCACATGAGAGATTTGAAGGACAGTTCTCTCAACATACTAACGAAGTTCAATAGAAAGGACCATGAAGGTGGGTCCATGAGGGTGGGTGCCATGGACTCACTGTCTCAACACCCACAAGGCTGGCAGGCAGCATTGCTTCTGGGTACACCTCAGGGCCAGGGAACGACCAGGCTCAGTGGCTGCTTGGCTTTCAGGGTGGATACACCCTTCAAGGGCAGTTTACTCGGTATGGCATTCTTTAGTGTCCAGGCTGAGCACATCTAATCCCTAAATCCAAACTGAAGCCTTTTGAGTGCTGACATCTGGAAAATTCCACACCCGAGATTGCAGTGCTGGTCCGTTAAAAGGTGGGCACACTAAAAATGCTGCAGAAAATTGCTTCCAGGTTCTACAGAAAGAGTTTATAAATAAACTACAAATAAATTTCATATTTAGATATGGGTCCCATCCTCGGGGTATCTCTTTATGTATATGCAAATATTCCAAACTCTAGAACTGGGAACAATTTTGGTCCCAAGCATTTTGAATAAGGTCTATACAACCTGATTTAGCAGGTAACACACACACACACACACACACACACACACACACACACATACACACCACAATCTTTGTCCATCCAACTAGCCCTGCAACTAACTAAAGACCACTGTAGCTCAGACACACCCATTTCCAGTGTTTAATGGCTTACCTAATACAATAAATCCCCAGTGTGTTTCAGTAACATGTTTTTATGAATAGTCTTTTTAAACTGGGGTTTATATCTACTGAAGCTATTTTCCTACACAATGAAACAAAAAACATTTTTTTAATCACCCAAATCAGCTCTAGCAATCTCCAAATCTGCTGAGTTCAGCACAAAGCATCCCAGGTGCTGAAGGAGTGTTCCCTCAGCATTGCTCAGGGAAGAGACCCAGCCTTGCGCAGGAATGTTAGGCCCTAGGCTCAGGCTCGGCTCCCAAGGTTATTGGCTTTGTGTTATGTCGAACAGTCTACCTGCTATGGAGAAATATCTCCATCTAGTGGCCCAGCCTGACTCTGCACCACCTGAGACCCAGCTGTTCTCAGGGATGAAGAATGGCAGGCATCACAGCTGACAAGTTATTTTCTTGGGCAACTTGTTAGCTCATGGGGATGGGTGGACCCCAGGAAAAAACAACTGTGCCTTGTGCTGGCCCAGGGGGCACTCCAAGTACAGCAAAGTCTCTTAGAATTCGTGTGGAAGAGTGAGTTGTGTGAACTGAAGTTCTTCATAAAAGGATAAAAACAAAAACAACAACAACAACAAAAAAAAACACCAAACATACCAAAAGCAAAACAAAACAAAACAAAACAAAACAAAACAAAAAACACACATACAGGTAAAAGACTCAACAAGGCTGATCGGCAGATCAAAACTTCTGATTGTGGAGAACTGAAATGGCGTAAAACCAGAGCCAAATTGTCTTGGATTATCTTTAGCCTCCTTAATTGTCACCCATTGTCTACCCTCTGTGTCTAACCTGAAGTTTTAGTGACTATCACATGAAACCTTGTGATGCATTACCAGAGCACTAGGTTCCACCAAGCTGGAAGCTAAACATGTCATCAGAAAACATCTAAAATCTATAACATAAATATCCCTGCTTTCCTGTAACCCACTAATCTGATACTACCACCAATACATTTTAATAATGCCTTGATTTATCTTTTTTCCCCCTACAACTATAAATAACTCATGAAACCATTACACTGGAACAGGATATTTTGGGCCACCCAAAGTGTTCCTGGGTAATGTCATTCTTAGCTCTAGAATAATATTACATATAATAGTAAGATTATATATAAATATATATTATTTCTCATTCTTTTTGAGGCAGAAATGTATATTGCATTAACAGCTATTAATTGGTTTTTTGTTGTTGTTGTTTTTCTTTCCTTTTCTTTCTTTCTTTTTTTTTTCGAGACAGGGTTTCTCTGCATAGCCCTGGCTCTCCTGGAATTCACTCTGTAGACCAGGCTGGCCTCGAACTCAGAAATCTGCCTGCCTCTGCTTCCCAAGTGCTGGGATTAAAGGTGTGCGCTACCACTGCTGGGCAGCTATTAATTGTTTTAACTCATATTTATCCATACTTATTTGACCATAGACCCTAGCTCCTGCCTTGTGCATGCGGAAGTATGTGTTTGTAAGTGTCGAGGAGGCTATGAAGGGAGAATGCCATGCACAAATCAGTCATTAATAGACATTGAAACGCTCTCCAGACATGTTGAAAGGTTCAGCTCTAAACTTTCCGTAGCTTACTTAGACACGGCCGGCTGGAAGGGCTGAAAGCCTAGGTCGGGGAGAGAGTGTGATGAAGAGGGAAGGAAGGAAAGGCCTGTGCTGGAAACAGTGCTGGAGGTTAGCCTCTCACATCCTTCTTGACATGAGGCGGGACTGCAGTAGTATTTTAAGAACACTGCAGGTTGGCGAGAAAAGATTTCTAAAACTTGGAGTATTCACATCAGAGGCGAGGAGACCAGTGAAGTCTAGTTTTATGGTTTTGATGACTCCTGAAGTGATGGAAGTAATGGGTGGAGCTGAGGGCCCCTAGCTCCTCCTAGCTTCACGGAGTCTGAGGTTGATGTTGCGAGACTTGATTCTGTACAGCTGCAAATGCTATGGAGAAATTGTAGGGTGTGTGTGTGTGTGTGTGTGTGTGTGTGTGTGTGTGTGTGTGTTTGTACAAATGTGCATGTGCACACATGTATGTGTGTGCTCCCCATGGTGGTCAGCGCGGGCCAGCACTGGTTTGGAATCTTTTTCTCACCCGTTTTCCTCTGACATCAAATGGTAAGGAGAAGTGTCAGATGTCCTGACTGATGCCCTGAGGCATCAGAGTTATGATGGAGAAAAATCCCCTTCCTCCTGAAGGAAGTGTTCTTAGAGGGGCTTCAGTGAGGTCTGGTTCTGGGTCTTTCCTCAATAGTCTGCCCCTTTGGTTAAAACAACAGCAACAACAACAGTAATAATAAAGGACATACATGTGATGTATGGGAAGCTGAGGCAAGAGGAGTGGCATTAATTCAAGGTCACCATGGACTACAGAGTGAATATCAGGCCAGCCAGAGCTACACAGAAAGACCAGGTCAAAGAAAAAATATCATAGGCAAGAATACACACCACACACACACACACACACACACACACACACACACACACACACACACAATCCTGGCAAAACAAAACAAAAAGCCCAAACTAGTTAAACCTTCTGTGTTGAATGTTTAGAGCAGATTGTTGCCTTTTATGAAGTAGGAAAAGCTCTAGCTGCTAAATGTAGAAGAACTCCTTTGCTGATTGAGGCAAGATTCTCCCTGATAATCGCAGAGGGCTTCCAAACATCCTTGGTTCTTCCAGTTTTGGATCTGCCCAGGTTACCGTGTCTCAGTAGTGTCTTCCCTTTCTAAGGAATATGATCACTGCTGATTTCTCTTGCTTCCCCGCCCCCCCCATCCTTCCAATGGAGAAGATGCCCAACATCCTAGCAGCATGGAGGATACCATCCACAGTTATGTGCCTGCAGCAACCTGAAGAGACTGTCACAGGGTCCCTTTAACCCTCCCAAGTCATGGTCACAGGAGAGGAGATACGGGATGTAGGTGATACCTCCCATACGAGAGCCTTCCTGGTCTTTGCAAAGCTTCCTTTTCCTTAACAGTATTTTCACTTCAGAGGTGGCAGGCATACTAGGGCAACATGCAGGGTGGATGACGGTTCATCAGCTTCCAGCCTGATGTTCCAGAAAAGAGCGATGCGCTCCCTGCCATGGCTCACTCCCTTAGCTCTTGCCCAGGTCTTGCCATTCTACTGATATCTGTTTTTCACTGGACGTGAGCCTAGAGTTCCAGAGCCACTATGCGAACACTTTATATCTAATCCAGACAAAGTTCTATAACAGAACACAGAGCTAATAAGATCATAACATGCCCCTTCCTTTTTTCTTTATTCTCCAAAGCTAACTGTTTGCATAAGCTCAGACCTTATATATTTAGACAATCAGCATCAGAAGCAAGCTTGGCAAGTCTATTTCAACCCATCAGACATAGGGCCAACCCTGAAGGATAAGCCCCAAATTCAAGTTTCATTCTTCAATGTATATATGTGTGTGTGTGTCTTTATGTGCACCCATGTACATACATATTAAGAGTTCATGCTGACATATGCACATATGTCTACATTTGTGTGTAAGACAGAGAGGTTGATATCATGTGTCCTCCTCAGTCACTCTTCACTATCTATCTATCTATCTATCTATCTATCTATCTATCTATCTATCTATTTTTGGCACAAGATCTCTTATTGAGCTCTGAGCTCACTGACTCCACAAGACTAGCTGGCTTACAAGCTCTAGTATTTCCCTTTCCCCACCTCCAAGCCCTGGGATTTTAAGGAAAATGCTGTCACATCAGGCTTTTTACGTGAGTGCTGAGGAGTTGAAATCAGGTCTTTATGCTTCTATAGCAAAAACTTTACCAACTGAACCCTCTCCCCTGACTCCAAACGCAAGTTTCTGAAGGCATAGGCTACTCCTGAACCTGAACTAGACACTCCTTCAAGACTCATCTTTTAATAGGTCCATAACAATGTGTCTGTTACAATCTGAGGTTCATAAACAGTTACTCTTCTTTGCTTAGAACAAAAAGTATGCCATGCTCTGTTAGACAAACTCCAGAAGCCATTTAAATGTAATAAACGCTACTGAGCTGTTTAACTACTAAGTTTGGCATCTTTTATATTTTCCATGGCTGCTGAAAATAATTCTTCTACCACCCTATGTACAAAATGTCTACCTATAAAATTTAGAGTTTTTTTTTCCTTTGGTAAAATCAGGCATCTGTGACAAGTAAAACCAGGAGAAAGCAAACGTGGGTTCTTTCAGAGATTCATTGACTTGTTTTCTTTCAGAGATGTTTGCTTTAGTCAAAAACTAGCTCTGGGGTAGGTGGCCATTCTCGTGGTAGAAACATGACGGTCTGTGCAGCCATATCTGGGCATATATGGACAGGTACAGACAGGCCACTTCTAGATGCCAAGACCGTGGCTTCTTCTTGTAAGTAGGCACAGGAAGGGGCAAGTAGAGTCTATGGTTTGTGGCCCTCCCAACCTTTCAGACAGGGCCCAAGGGAAGCTCACTAGGGGAGCAGATTTCTCTCATCAAGTGATAATAGTGACTAGTGATAATGCAATATTCAATGGGTCCTCTTCTAAATGCTTCTTCTATGCACTCCTCGTTTAGTTTATACTGCAGTCCCTGGTGGTAGATACTCTTGCTATGGTCATTCCCATTTCATCACTGAGAGCATTTGAGGCACACTGGTTCAGTATGGTGTGCATACTTTAGTTTGGAGAATTAAAGTCTTGCTCCTTTTTTTCTGTGTTTGAGTAACATTTCTCTTTAACGCGTCCAAATGTTTATCAGTACAGAAGCAAAGCTATTCCTTTGCCAGAATGTTTTTGGAGTAGTTACAATCCACCGATCCTTAAGTCTTTGTTGTGCCCAGCTTAACCTTTTGGAAGAGAGCCTACAAGAGATTTCTTAGGGAAGGATCAGGGCAGAGGATAGAAGGGCCATTTATCTACTTGAACAGAGATATTTCTGACTGAATTCTTCCTAAGCCATTATAGTACCTTATATGATACAATGGCTACATTATACACATGTTCCTGAAGTTGTTGATCAAAATGACCCATATGGCTGTACCTGTATTACCAATATTCCCTTTAAAAGGACTTGTCTCACCAACCCTCATGAAACAGGTCTGTAATTCCAGCTTCTGGGGAGGTTGAGGAAATAGGCTTGTAAATTCAAGGCCTTTCTAGGCTATAAATGAGTTCAGGGCTAGCCTAGGCAACTTAGTGAGATGTTCTTTCACAATAAGAAATTACAGAAAGGATTGGGTATGTAATCCAGTGACAGAGTGTTTGCTGAATATGGTCAGACTATGGGTTCAAGTTCCAGTACCATGGGTTGGGGGAAACAAAAAAAGGAGTAGTCCTCATAATTCAGTCTGTGCTTTCCATGCCCTCCAAGAAGCAAAGTAAGACCCCAAATGTACCTTTCTGGCAGTTCAGGCCTTCGAAGCCCAAGGGACAGTCACACTCATAACCCTCCTTCCTGGGCCGACAGCTGCCCCCATGGGCACAGGGGGCCCCTACACAGGGGTGGGCTGTGTTCTCCACATTCACGCCAGATGTAAAGTCATGTTTCACATGGATGGTCCGGTCATTGAGGATGATCTTTGGATAGAGAAATACAAAGAAATCCAAGACTTGACACACAAGCTGGACAGTTTACCAACCCGAGCTACACGGAGTGAAGGTGGTTAGTATAGAAAGAATATCTGGAGATTCATTGATTGAAAGAGTTGAGTGTGATATCTGGAAGCCGGAGAAGAGAGCCTTCTGTTCTGATCAATTACCTCTGCTGGGACACTCCTTAAGACTGGAAGTAAACAACTCAAAATAGCTTCAAGAAGTCCCTGAAACTGACCACTGGGGCTCTTCCTCCCAAGAGTATATAAGCAGTTAAGCTGGCTGAGAGATAGTCTCAGACCAGCCAAGCTACAGAAAAAGACTCTCAGGCCTACTGAGCTGCTTGGAAGATGCCCAGGCCTAACAGCCCGGAAGAGACAGAGATAGACCAAAATCTAGAAGAAAGAGACTAGACAAACTACATAAAAGAGGATCTGACCAACTAAGCTGCTGGGAAAAGAAACTCCAACTTGTTGGGCAACCTGTAGGCTGTACTTTATGATCTAGGTTTCTGGCTTTTGTGAAATGCCACCCATGCTAGAGTGGGCTTTGATGATACAATTGTTCGGGGGTGATTTCTGTGTCTGTAAGTGACCCCCTCATCCATATTTCTGTAAGTCACTTTCCTAGTATATGATGTGATGTTCCCTAAACCAGTACCTGGCCCTGACTAATTCTCCCACCCACTCCTCTTGTGTTTCTTCTCTGACATTACTGAGTTTCCTCTCTCTCATCCTCTACAAAAGTGTAGCAAAGCTCAGACTTCCTTTTTGTTCCACTATGCATATACTTCCTGGGGTGGCAAGTCCTGTTCTGTCTTCCCTGACAAATGGCAGAGTAATATATTTCTGGAAAACGTTATGTGGTGCCTTAACTCTTTGCAACATTTTTAGCCTTTGACTTAGAACGAAGAATGACCGTGTACATTGCACTGCTGCTTGTACATTGAGCTGCTGCTGGCTTTTCAACTGACAGAAGAAATACCCTGGGGGGAAATCCCCTATTGCCTGAGATGTTAAAAGAGGCTAGCCCAGGTGCTTTCTACTGGGAATCTACCTCTATTTCCAAAGATATACCTCTTCCGTGGAGAGTGTTGTGTGGTTGGGAGAAAACCTCTCCAGGTCCTGAATGGGAGAAGCCACTGTGAAGAACCTTCTCGTAAGTCCACCTTCTCACTTGGCAAGTGAAAAATATAAAACTCAGCAGAATGTGCCCCACCAATACAAGCCCTGCATTTGTCTTCTGCTGGACAGGGCCCAGCCAGTGCAGTGTGTCAGTCAGGAAGGGAAGGATGCCTTTCTAGAGGGAAGAAGAAGGGCTGTGTGCCCTGTGAGCTAGAGGCAAAGCTTGAGGATGGAGAGACATGTGGGTGAGCTTTTTCACACCTCAAATTTACAAATTTAAGTGAAAATGTGACCAGTGCCTCTTGGGGGGAATCACAGTCTGACATGGGATGACGATGACACTGTGGCTCAGCAATAAGCAACGTATAAGAGCAAGCAAATGCTGGCCGGACTTTTTCTGAACTAGCAGTGAGATATGAAGACACGCACCAGGGGCCTTTCCCAGGGTCAGTCTTCAAATTACAATAGCACTGCCTCTCTGTGTCATCGCTCCTTTATCTTTTGCTCTCATTCTTTGTCACAAGTCCTACCTTGGTCCCCACACCATCCTTCATCTCTAAAAGGAAACAAGATGAGGCCAAACCAGGGTCCAAGTTCACTTTTCTTCCAAGTAGGCAGCCCTGCAAGTCTGGGCTCTGAGTCACACTGCGTGTCTATGGCCAAGGAGCACAAGTTCACGAACCAAGGGATCTTGAGCATCCCCAAGAGAATGAATAGGAGACATGAGAGTGGGGTCAGCATCTTCCACTAGCCAAACAGTTCTTTTATCTTCACCCATCTGGATCACGTTTCTGTAATCCGAGAGCTGGGTTGTGTGATTGATGGGGAGCAACTGCTCGTTGGTGGGTGGGAATAACAGTTGGCTCTTACATGGAGCAAAGAACAAAGTAACTCAGAGAAGGCCTAAGAACAGGGAGCTTGCTCCCCACCTCCACTTGCTCCTTCCCTGGCTACACATGTCTGTGACATTCTGGTGTCAGTTATTTCTCCCAAGAGCCCTAGAAAATTTGGGGGATTTTTTTTTCTGAAAAAAAAATTGACCTTGACTTCATAGACTCACTCTAGACTGAACAGAATTCCAGGAACAGGTATTTGGGAAACTAGACTATAAGCATTAAAAAATAAAATCGTAAGCACTTTGGTATTTTCTGAAACCCTCTTCCCGAGGCACAATAGATAACAGCGATTTTCACACTCTGTACAGTCAGAGAGACATCAAGCACGAGGAAGTGAAAGAATACCTTCTGGATGCTCCCACTAAATGGATGAAGGATACCCGAGTTCTTCTTGACATCATCATAATTTGGGACTCCGCCAATAAAAATGTCCGTATTACACTTAATCTGGGTGAAGCCTCCCTGTCAAGGCATAAAGAAAAGCAAGTAACAGACTAACTTCGGGACAGATGCGACAACCGTCTCGGGAAACACCCTCAAAGCAACCTGGCCATGCGCTGGCAGGACCTTCACATGGTTCTGTGAGGTGACTGACCTTGGATGTCAGGATGTTTCCTAGCCTCCCTGAGACTTAATCTTATTATGTATAAACAGACCATAATATCCAAATCTCAGAAGCGTCTCAATGTGTGTACAGACTACATCCCTGTTAATTGGTGAGCAGTGCCATTTTCTACTTGGGAAAACTGCTTCCAACCAGTGGAGCTCCGATGAGATCGTGGAGCAGAAAAGCTCCGAACTTTCAGATCTTGGAAGTGGGTCTCTATATTCTTCAGTCTTCTTCCTTCAGTCTAGATCATAAGTGGAAGCTGCAGCTAGCCACTGGTGGCCATGTGCATGAGTGAGGACGAACCCTTTGTTATAAATTGATGGCATTCTAGAGCAGTTGGTGACATTCTAGCCTATTCTGAGGGCAGAGATGCTCTGTGTTTAGACTTTGTCCAAAGCTGAATGCATCATCAGCTTTCCAATAGGTGCCTACTGCTCTGTTTGGGAACAGCACGGATAGAACTTCTCCAAGACAAAGGATTAAAGGAGGGCACAGGGCTGGGGTTCTTATGATCAAATAAATGTAAAGGGCAAGGAAGTTTTTCCATCCTTCCCATGCTTGGAGAGCCTGCCATTGTTCTCCCTTGCATCTTAGGTAGCAACATGCGTATTCATGCATAACAGCAGAAATAAACCAAAACCTGAGATGGCTGGGCATCAACACACTTTAAGAAACACAAGATAGTGTTCTTGGAGTTGGAAAGATGGCTCAGTGGTTAAGAGTGCTTGTGGAACATCCTGAGGATCAGAGTTCAGGCCACATGTAACAAGCCAGGTATTTCACAAATGCCTCTGAGGGATCCATTACCCTCTTCTGAACCCCTGCCCTATGCATCAGTGTGCATACACACACACACACACACACACACACACACACACACACATACACACACACACACACACACACACACACACACACATACACCGGAGCACATATAGTCATACATACACAGATACTCACACACATTAGTACTTCAAAAGATAATCATGTTTGTGATAAAATAAATACAAAATAGTAGCATCATTGAGTCATTTAACAAACATGATTAGGCACCTGCTTACTGTGCTCAAGCAATGTATTAATGCTGTACAGACATTAACAAATAGTAAAGACCCAGTCTTTGTCCTGTGTGGGTTTATACTGGTGGTACACATGGGCAAATCCATGTGTAGGTGGGATTAGAGCAGGTGAGGACTGTCCAGGTTCCTTTGAGTATGCCTGAGGACAGGGAGGTCTCTTACCTCACCCTACATGTAGGGACTGGGAGAGCTGACCAAGGAAGAGTGGCAACTGTGGAACTGGAAGAACATAGGGTTGAGGGGGAGGGTTATAAGAAGCAGACCGGGTTGGGAGGACCAGGTAGTGCAGTGCCTCAGAAGCCATGTTAGGACTTTGACCCTGATCCAAAAAGTCAACAAGTCTGAAGCAAGAGGTGGGCTGTGTGTTTTAGGATCATCATTAGTCAGAGAGCGGAGAATGAATTGGGGATCACATCAGAGGTGGTGAAGAGGAGACAGATGATAAAAGATGACCATGCTCCAATTATCTCTAAGAGTACGTACAGGGCCTAGCTCCAACTGTTCGTAATGCTAGGGATGGAATGTAAGGCCTAGTCCATGTCCATCCTAGGCTAGCACATTACCAGTGAGCTAAAACATAGCCTCTTATAGGTCTGATTTCAGTGCACAGTCATGAAGAAAACACAAGGGCTTCTGGGAATTCAGGTGGCCCAATAGTGTGCATCATCACACACTTCCAAGCATCTCTCCCTTGTCTCTGATTCCAGAGCTGAAAGAAACTGATAGAGGAAAGGAAGAAGGCTGCGGAGTTAACAGAGGATTATTCTTTGAGTCAAAGTTCTGACTTTGAGTTCCAATGTGTCCAGCCAATGGGGTGAAAGCAGCTTAATTATGGCTTTTGAAGAACCATCCCTCTTGCTGACAAGGAAGGGGGTAGCCTATAGTTTCATGCAAATTGTCCTCATCTCCTCTTTAAATTTTTTTTTTCCCTTCGGAATGTGACTCAGGAAACAAAACCAACGACAGTGAAAAGTGCCCTGGCATCTATAATAGCACAATGTTAACTAATGAGAGTAAGAAATGAAGCAAAGTCCAGCCAACCATGTGCTAGGGACTGCTCTGACTTGCTTATGCAATTCTCCTGATTCTCACAATCACTCTCAGATGGGTGTCGTCGTCAGCAGGATTGTCTCCATTGCTCTAAGGATAACGATGTGATCAGAAAAGCTGAAAACTCAGGAGTCAGATGACCAGCCTGAGCTTACACATCGGGTGAGGCCAGATTTGGAAGCCCAGGAGTCAGGTTTTGTAGCTTGTTCTTGTCAAACATGTCATCCGTATACTGCTGGGTCTATGATCTCAGCTATCACATCATATAGATGACAAGGACAGTGGTTGATGAGGGGCAGGGTAAAAAGGAACAGAAAGCAAGTTCTTAAAAGTGCCCTGGTTACTAAGTGTCATGGTTTGAATATGCTTGGCCCAGGGAGTGGCACTATTTGGAGGTGGAGCCCTTTTGGAGTAAGTGTGGCCTTGTTGGAGTAGGTGTGTCACTGTGGGTGTGGGCTTTATCACCCTTATCCTAG
This sequence comes from Montemys delectorum, assembly GCA_019843815.1. Classification (NCBI taxonomy): domain Eukaryota; kingdom Metazoa; phylum Chordata; class Mammalia; order Rodentia; family Muridae; genus Montemys; species Montemys delectorum. The sequence continues at coordinate 23,101 of JADRCD010000200.1, forward strand.
CTGTCTGGAAGTCAGTATTCTGCTAGCAGCCTTCAGATGAAGATGTAGAACTCTCAGCTCCTCCTGCACCATGTCTGCCTGGATGCTTTCATGTTCCTGCCTTGACGATAATGGACTGAACCTCTGAACCTGTAAGCCAGCCCCAATCAAATGTCCTTTATAAGACTTGTCATGGTCATGGTGTCTGTTCATAGCAGTAAAACCCTAACTAAGACACTAAGTATTAATGAAATATAACTTAGGCTTCTTCTTCTTTTTTTTAATTAGATATTTTCTTTATTTACATGTAAATTTCTCCTTTCCCAGTTTCCCCTCCAAAAAACAAACCATCAAACAAACAAACAAAAACAACAAGAACAAACCCCTGTTGCCTCCCCGCTCCCCATGCCTGCCACCCCACCCACCCTCTCCCACTTATTGGCCCTGGCATTCCCCTACACTGGGGCAGTAACTCAGGCTTCTAAAAAGTCCTGTGAAATCATTATTGTTGCTGTAATTCCCCTTTATAGTAGCAGAATAGACATCATTGTCTAGAGGAGAACTGGAATGTCAACTCAGCAGTAGAACCTATGTACATGATGCTGTTTTTAAAAAAACGACTTATTTATTTTTGTGCGTGTGCATGTGCACACATGTGTGTTTACATATATGTTGTGTTACAGCACACATCTGGGGGTCAGAGGACAACTTGCAGGAGACAGTTCTCTCCTTCTACTCTGTGGATTCTGGAAATCGAACTCATCAGCCTTGGTAGCAAGCACCTTAACCCACTGAGCCATCCTGCAGCCCCCTTCATGCCACTTCTCTATCAACATCAGCAGAAAACAATGGCCTGGTCCTCACTAGCCACTGGGAGGAACAAGTGTGTCCTTCTTACCTCTGCCATTCCCTCTATGACCTTCTGCTTGTCCACCTGTAAGATCCCATTCTTCGCTGTGCGAGACACTCGTAGGTCATGCCATTGGCCTAGGCTGAGGGTGTCCTCACTCCTGTGAAAGAAAGATGTGATGTTAGTATTCTACATCCACTTGACTGGATGAAGAAACCCAGTCAAGAGAGAGAAACCTCTGAATTGATGAACAGAGTAAAGAAGACAGTCTTCACCAAAGCAGGTGGGCATTATCCAACATTTCATGGGTTTAAACAGAATGAAAAGTCAGGAAAAGCATGGACTGTCTCCCTTTGAATGGAACTTGGACATCCATCTTATCCCTCATTTGGATAGTAACATTACTTCTAGCTCTTGAGACATGTGCCAGAACTTACATCACAAGTATCCTGGTTCTTGGACCTTTGGACTCAGACAGATACTTGTGCCAGGGACACATCTGTAGGCCTGGGCAGAAGTTCACCATAGACTTATTTGGGCTCCAGCTTCCTTGTAGAAAACTGCGGAATGCCTCAGCCCCATAGTTATATGAGATAGTCTCACTAGTTCCTCTCTGTCTCTGTTTATATCCCCAATGATTCTGTTTCTCTGGAGACTCTTAACGTGAGTCAGCATGTCATAGGTGTGTGTATCACCATTTCATCAGCGTGGCTGTGATGAAATCGATGCCAACCATAGGCACCGGAAGAAGCAGTGTGAAGCATGCCTGTGCCTCCAGATCTTCAGGTCACCCTTTCCCTTGAAAGGGTGATTCAAAGTGCAAGGTGACTATCATAGTGTCTTCTTTGCTAAACTTGATATATACAAGTATTGTGCATATATATATATATATATGTGAATATATACACACATATATATACTATATATAAACTTGATATATACAAGTATTGTATATATATATATATATGTGAATATATACACACATATATATACTATATATAAACTTGATATATACAAGTATTGTGTGTATATATATGTGTGTATATATACACATATACATACATATACACATATACACAAATACACAAATACATATATACATTGTACTGGCTGGTTTTGTGTGTCAACTTGACACAGGCTGGAGTTATCACAGAGAAGGGAGTTTCAGTTGGGGAAGTGCCTCCATGAGATCCAGCTGTGGGGCATTTTCTCAATTAGTGATCAAAGTGGGAAGGCTCATTGTGGATGGTGCCATCCCTGGGCTGGAAGTCTTGGGTCTATAAGAGAACAGGCTAAGCAAGCCAGGGGAAGCAAGCTAGTAAGGAACATCCCTCCATGGCCTCTGCATCAGTTCCTGTTTCCTGACCTGCTTGAGTTCCAGTCCTGACTTCCTCTGGTGATCAACAGCAATGTGGAAGTAAGCTGAATAAACCCTTTCCTCTCCAACTTGTTCTTGGTCATGATGTTTGTGCAGGGATAGAAACCCTGACTAAGACATACATATATACATATATGCATATATAGTATATGCACACACATATATATGTATATATGTGTATATATATATAATATCCTGCATGAGTTACCTTTCAGGTTGCTGTGCTCAAATACCCATCATGAAGCAACTAAATGGATGGAGGGCTTCTCTTGGCTTACAGTTTCAGAAAAGATACCAAGTCCTAGTGTAGATGGAGTAAATTATCTGATCTCCTTCAATGAATGGCTGTGATGCAGAAGAATAAGTCAGATAAACCTTTCCCTCCTCACGTTGTTGTGGATTGTGATGTTTTATCACAGCTGTAAAAAGCAAACTAGGGCACATAAGCAAGCATGCTTCCCAGATGACCCCATCTTGCCAGCAAGATCTTGTTTGGTTTTTGAAACAATGTATCACAACCGAACTCTGACTGGTTTGGAACTTGGCTGTGTGTACCAGGCTGGCCTCCAACTCAGAGTAATGCCTGCCTCTTTCTCCTGGGTGCTAGGATTACAGATAAGCAACGTCTGTCTCATTTTGAAAATTTTCATATTAGAATACTGAAAAATACTCTAGTTTGAAAGTGCCCCCAAAGATCATGTATTTAAAAACTTAATCCCAATGTGACAGTGAGAGCTGGGACCTGTGAGAGTGACTGATTAGGTAGTATGGTGTTTGCTTCACGGGTAGATGAACATCATTATCACCTGGATTGGGTTTTTGATACGAGTCTAGACTTCAGTCCCTTCCTTCCTTCACGGTCACGCAAATGTGTTCTCAGACTCATCTAGCCTAGCTTCCCCCCCCACCCCCCACCCCCGCTTGGGGAGACAAGAGAAGGCCCCTGCCAAGATGCAGGTCACTTGACCTTAGACTTCACAGGCTTCATAAGAGTGAGACATGAAGTGTCTGCTCTTCATAGATTCTTCACGTTTCCAGCTGTCTGTTAGAGTGACATGCAAAGAATGTGGCCAAGGAGAAGCAGGCTGTGTGTTTCCCAGTGATTTCAGAAGGATTAAAACGACTTTAAAAGCTCAGTTACTAAGTCAAGGTGGGAGCACTCGATGCTCAAATGTGACTTGCAGGAGTTTCACGCATTGCCTTTTGGAGTGCGGTGTGCATAAAGAATGCAATTATTGTGTTTCTATTTCTTACAATGCCTAGCTCCTGGCCTTCACTGAACCTCCCAATTACTTTTTGGTCCTGTATCATCTTTAGAAAACTATGAAGAATACCAATGACGTGATTATTAAAGGGTCAGGACCCCCTAATTTGATTCCTCTGCTCAGGCAAATGCTTTTGTGATTTGTCCTTAGCAATTAGAATTTAATCACCTTGGCTAAATCAATATGCAATAAAGAAACAAGCAGGCCTTTTTAAGTGCTCTATTTCCATAATGACAACAGCATACTAGTCATGTTTCTGTCCTGCAGAGGTCACTGGCTGTCAATCCAATACCTTCTTCTGCACAGTATATCGATCACAGCCATCGAGAGCTCATTCCAATCGTCTTGATGTTTGAGTCAAGCCATAATGATTTCGACCACAATACCCTTTTCCTAAAATTAAAATGACTTGGCCCATTCCGCCGTTTCCTATGGTGCAGGCTTTCCCCTAATTTTCTTAATTAAGTGGTGATTCTTTGAAACAGTTTTCAAAATAAATAACTTCCCAAGAGGCATGAGAAATACTAATAGAGATCCCTGCTGCCAGGCTGCATGAGCCAGATGTGGGAAGGGAAGGCCGACGGTGGGTGTTTTAATCTCTGGGAACCTTTGACTTATTTTCAGTTAAGATTCAAGGATTCTTTCTCTAGTCACCTTCCCCAACAGGCAGGAAAAGGATACCTCACACTATAAAAATAAAGACAAACAAAACAAAACAAAATAAGAAACAACCTAAAATAGTTCTGGTTGAAAATTGGCATAAACTTATGAAATAGAAATCTGAGAGCTCCATTGTTCATTGAAACAGTTGGTGAATGACTTTATGGATAGACCATCTTAATACACACTCCATTTCTTAAATGAATGTAACCTGTTCTCTGTGGCCTGAGAATAAAGTCACTCACTCAAGTCAAATAGCTTTGACCATAGCAGGAAGTCTGTATCCAAAAATCGAGACTACAATTCATTTCTTGGTGCAGCAGAACTGTCAACTCTCAGCTTAGCTACAATGGAGGTAAAATCCTTTGGTGATGTGAGGGTCATTGAAGTACAGCCTTATTACAATGAAATCCAATGTCTAAAAATTGTTCTTATTTTGGGCTTGTACCACAGTAAGAGCCAAGATTTTAAACTCTACTAAATACAAAACAAACAAAAAGACTTTATATATTTATGTTCATTTAGGAAAATACCAGTAGTGATGTATTAATGTTTGGAGTTATTTAAAATTTATATTGAGACCAATGTATTTTCACTATTGCTGTAGATGAGCATCTACATAAGACTGTTAAATTGATTGCTGTTTTATATCAAACAACTTTTATAATACTTATTTGTATTGTTATAATATTTTATAAATTTTAAGGAATATGACAAAAAAGATATTGTAGGTATTAAAGGGGGGGTCTCTGGGAGGAGTTGGGGTACAAAAGGGAAACAAGAATGTGATTTAATTCTATTTACTTAAAATATGTTTTTAAATGTTAACAAATTCAGATAAATTGAAATGTAACTTTTCTCATTATAATCCAATAAAAGTTAAAAAAAAAAAAAAAAAGAAATCTGAGAGCTTAGGATCTAGTTGCCAGTGACCTCCAAAGTGGGATCTGCGGCTGCAGAGAGGCAGGTGGGAGGGGGGAAAGTGTTCCAAAGCAGTGTGGGGCATGTCTGTGCCTCCAGAACTTGAGGTCACCCTCTACTTTGAAAAGGTGATTCAAAGTATGAGGTGATTATCACGGCGTCTTCCTCTCTAAACGTGATGTATAGTTCTGAGTGAAATGCTTGGGCTGTTTTGCATAATCATATGTAAATTGAATCAATTAAATACCCACAAAAGTTGTCTTGAGATATAAGATGTTTTACATAACTAGAGGGACAAAAATGTTTGTCCCATCCCTTCCCTGGGGTGGGAGGAGTCAACTGGTGTGGAAACTCAGCCACAAGGACAAAAAAAAGAAAAAAAAAAAAAACATCCTTTGACAAACAGTGGGAACTTAGTAGAGACAGCATTTCCCACCAGCCATGAAAATAGTCAGCAGTTTAAAGCAACGCTTGTGGTAACATCTCCCTCCCCCACACATGCCTTGTAGAAATGACAGGCTAGCAAAATGAGTAGCCACTAAGCTACAGACGCTGTTTCCTTAGAAATAACAATAGACGGAGAGCCCACACCAAGGTTTAAGTAGAGTGCCCAGGCACTTTGCAAAGAAGCATTAGATACACATAGCAGCACTGACCTCTGTAATAGCCTAGGGGCCCTTGAGCTTGAAAGTTAGTAGTCTAAAAGAAGCATAGCTAGTGGCCATGCTGTCAAACTGACGCCTAAACATTTATGCTGATATCCATAGCCCTGGGCTGTTCTCAACACTGGTCAGACAAACTACTTGCTTTTGCAGTGCGCAGTAGTCAAGGGAAAGATGCATATGCAGTCAAAGTTCGGAGAAGACACTGGTTAGCCTAAACTAGACAACTGTATCATTCCCATCCCCACCCATCCACTCCTGCTACCAAGGCTCAGGAATCAATACAGAAGAGGAGGGGGACAGACTGTAAGAGCCAGACGGTAGGGAGGAGTGCTGTAGCATGCAGTCTTCAGGATTTCATATAGCTATGGCAAATGTGAACTCCCAGCAGCTGGAGTTAACAGCACAAGGCAGAGCCAGGCAAAGTTCTGGCAAAGAAATGGAAGATGATACCTAGGTATCATCCAGGAGGCACCATACCAAGCCTCATCAAGGAGCTATTGGCAGTCAGTAGTTGCTGGAGGAGGGAGAACCTTTCTCTTTGTAGGGCGTGGGCACCAGGAGGATTCCCATGCTATAGTGGCTGGTCTCCTACCGACAAACACTAACCAGATACAGTGGGTTATTAAAAAAAGATACAAAGTTGGGAAGGAAACACTCCCAACATATGTTTCTGTGTGTAAGGTGACGATTGGTTGTGGTAGCCCCCACAGGAAGCAAGGTCATTTTCCACAAATGGAAGCTGGGAATTAATACCTGTTTCATGAGAATTTGGTGAAAGGAAGGAAGGAGGGAGGGGGGAGAGAGAGGGAGAGGTGGTCTGGCATAGTTTAGAAGTAGCACAGGCTTCCATAGATACTGGCAACGAGAAAACAGGAAGGGGATGGTGGGCGGCCATTTAGTGGTCGTAGTGGCGGCTGTGGCTTTGGAGGGGAGGAAGTTGCACAAAGCCTTGGCCCTCACCTGAGAATTCCAGTCCCAGAACCACAGTCGAAGCGGAATTCCACGTGGCCCGCAGCCATATTAATAGACAGGAAGTCCTTGCTGCCCGTGTCGTAGCTGTACAAAAGGACACCATCCCCCGAGTCTGGCCGAAAAGTGATCTCGAACTCCGTGAAAGAAAGATAATGCTGAGGCTCCAGGGGCCAGGGCGTGGCGGCGTAGGACCTCAGTGACTCTCTGAACTGAGGGATGCTCAGGGCAAATGCTGAGGAGACAAGCAGAGTATTAGAGAGCCCTGGGTGGCTGAGACCATCAAGTGGCCTGCATGGAGCTGGGCTTTTCCTTCTGGGCAGGGAATTACCTACACCTCCTGGTTGCCCTGTGGGTATGGGTGGTGTGGCTGAGTTCTGCCAGTGCAGTGTGGGTGGATTATCGTATGGTACCTCATGTCTGGCCCCTAAAACTTCCTTCTTTCCCTGGTGCTCTCTCTCTCCTCCTGACACAGTGGCTAGACAGAAAAAAGTCTCAGAGGGGGACTCACAGGATGGGCATGTTGCTCCTTATGTGACTTTATGGAACAGAACAACCTCTAACACTACTGACTGGAAGTGATGCAGCCTGTGAACAAGAATCAACCCCTCCTATGTGAGGTTCCACAAAAACCAAGATGTCCCCAGCTAGCCTTGGCTCAGCTACACTCTTCCACTGACATGAGATTTGAGGAGATAGCGAAAATATTTTCCCCTGGGTAGCATCTGAGTTTCAAACCTGAGTCACTCATAGATAAAACTGATTGCTTTTATAATCATAGTTCTAATTTTATTCTCTTTTGTTTTTAGTTTTTGAGTTTGGGAAAAAATTAAAGCAGGCTCAAGCCTTCATGTTTTTTTTTCACCAAAGCTTTAAAACTTTCAGTTATTATTCCTGAATGTTCATATGTACACATTGTGTGTGGTTGTACATTATACATATATGTACAACTATATATGCATACATGTGTATATTTGCATATTACAGCAAAAAAAGATAGGATAAGCCATCAGATCAGAGCAAAGAGATAAAAACAAGAGCTGACTATTTTATCACATTATTGATTTGTATGTACACTTTCGCAATATTTTCTTGGAAACTGTTAGATATAAAGGGCGTGAACTTTTCGTATACTCAAGCCAGTCCTGTATAAACCCTGCCAGTACAGGCTGTCCCAGTGCTACAGGAAGGCCAGAAGAGCTGGCCCATGGTTGGTATATTAAAAGGAATATATCTGTGGTTAGTTTAAAACTTTGGTCTTCTGATACTCCCCCATCCCTCCTGGAAATGTAACCTGGATCCCTGAAGGAAATACAAGACATTGCTAAACGGGCATCGATGGAGAATCATGTCCACATGCATCAATACACAGCCAGGGCCACCCTCTCACCATCTTCACAGTGTCGACCTCTGAACCCAAGGGGACAGAGGCAGATGTAGGAGTCGGCCTTGATGGCTGTGCAGGTGCCCCCGTTGATGCAGGAGGCTTCGTCACAGATCCCACTGCTGCACTCCCCTAAACAGAGATCACAAAGCCAGGTCACCAGATGCCCACCCAGAGATATACAGACCTCAGCATCATGTAGGGCCCCTGTTCCTACTGTCCACTCATGTGTAATGGACCAGTTCCCAGAATGGGACAACCCGCTTCTTTGCTATCATCTTCTGTTGGCTTGTCCTCTGGAAGATCTAAAGACGTTTCCAAACACAATGAGCACAATAAATCAAAGGACACATTTTATAACCACTGAGAGGATGATGGAATTGTTCCTGCTTTTAATTCATCTTTACAGTTCCCGAAAGCAGGATGGATGGATAGCAAGCACCTCATACACACACACCCCCAAGTGTTTATGTTAAAGGCATCATGACTGTGTGACCCCAATTACCTTAAGTGCTGCTGCCTCACTGGTTCAAAGCTCAGCCATTCAGGCAAGCCTAGAAACAGCAGAACTCTTGCTGAGCTCCTCCTCTCGGACAGGAAGAGGGGAAGTGCCATGGTGCCTTGGCAAATTCTCTGGAACCCTGTTTCTCCTTCCGCAGTTAATTTTAAGAAGGACAGAAGATACCTCATAGAGAAAAGTGCTTCAGACTCATCTTCATGTCCCAGGATGTGAGTGTGTGTGTGTGCACGCGTGCGCACACACGCATGAGAGAGAGAGAGAGACAAAGAGAGTATGTGTGCTAGTATATGGGTTTGTGGGTGTGTATATATTTGCTTATGAGTAAGGGCATGCATGCATGTATGTATGTATGTATGTGTGTGTATATATGTGTGAGAGAGTATGGATGAGTATGAATGTATATATATATATATGTGTGTGTGTGTGTGTGTGTGTGAGAGAGAGAGAGTATACATGAGTATGTGTAAGTATGAGAGAGTGTATGACAGAATGTGTGTTAGAGAGTGTGTATGAAAATGTGTGTGAGAGAGACAGTATGTGTGAGAATGTATGTGTATGAGGGAATGTGTGAGTGTGTGTGTGTGTGTGTGTGTGTCAGAGAGTGTTTGTGACAGACAGCATGTTTGTGTGGGGCAGAGTGTGTGAAAGTGTGCCTTTATTTCTGAGAGTATATGTGCATGTACACTGTGTCTATGAATATATCTGTGTGAGAGAGTGTGTGTATATATACACGTGTGAGAGAGTATTGTAAAAGAGTATGTGTATGTGTCAGAGTGTGTGTGAAGATTTGTGTGTAACAGAGAATATGTGTGTAAGTGTGTGAGAGAGTGTGTGAGAGAGAATATGTGTATGTATACTGTGCATATAAATTTATGTGTGTGAGAGAGTGTGCGTATGTATGTGTATGAGAGAGTATGTGTGTGTGACAGTGTATATTTGAGAGTGTGTGTGTGTGCGAGTGTGCTCACACACACGTGTGTTTGTGTGCATGTATGTGTGTGTCTTTTTATTAAACAAGCAGAGTTTTCTGCAAGAACTACTCTGGCATCGTCATGACATCAACTGACATGGGAACACATGGGCTTGCTCTGGCTCACCTTCTTCTGCCTGTGTCATCAACAGTCCTTCTGGAAACTCTAGGTGAGTGCAGAACGCCTTTTCCAGGGAGGAGGGGAAAAGGGGCATGCACTTGCCGGGCATATAAAGTCCAGCTACACTGTTTGCCAGTGCTCTGCCACCACTGCCTGATTTGGTAGTTAACTCTCCAGAGATGAACAGCTCCTCTTAATGGGATGTGTCACCATCTTCAGCATAATCAGCAAGTCCAACCCAATCTTTCCTGACCAGTAATGGTCACCTGCATTGCTGACCATAAAGACTTCCATGGAGAAGCTGGGCAGGGTGGTGTGTTCAGTTTCCACATGGGACAAGAAAGACAACCTCAGGTGGCTAGAACACTTAAAAGCCCTTGGCTGATGGACCACTCTGGTACATGAGCTGAGAGAATCCCAGCTGCTACACCAGGGCAAATAAAACTGACTATCATCTCCTTTTTGGTCACAGTTCTGAAAACACAGACCTCAGCCAGAGTCCAGAGATACAGGCTTTGATCTGATATCTAGACTTATGAGGCTGAGGACCCAGTTAGCTCTGCTAATTCCAGAGGAGGACTGAAGTCCGTAGTTATTTCAGCTTCACATGGAAGAAAGTGGAGTTCAAACCTTCTTTCTACAATATAACTTTTTTTTGAGAGGAGGGAATAGAAGTGAGACCTGAAAGGCAGGTGGGTACTTCTTCAAGGGGTCCGGTGGGACTTCTCAGTTAATGTCATTAAGGTCCTTGATAAGGAACAGGGACAAGAGAGAGAGAGAGAGAGAGAGAGAGAGAGAGAGAGAGAGAGAGAGAGAGAGAGAGAGAGAGAGAGAGAGAGAGAGAGAGAGAGAGAGATAGATCTCCCATGGGGAAGGTGAGTGGGACCAGAGGGGCAACAGTAGCAGAAACAGAGATTGGGAAGAATCAGAAAGATAGGGAGGAAGCTTTATTATAGAGGCTAGGGGTGGGTGTGGGGGATGGAGCAGCCGCTCACAGAGTGAAGACCTACCTCTCAAAATGACTGAGTTTGAAAATAAGACCTCTAATATTACATGAGACCATAAGAGTGGGACACCCTTATCTGGTCTGTCTAATGCCCTTGGGCGAGAGATCTGGTCACCTGAGAGACAGTGGGTATGCACACACAGGAGAGATGGACCATGTGTGGAGGAAGTGAGAAGGCAGTCGTTTATAAGGCAAGGAGAAAGGCCTAGGAGAAACCAAGCCCCTAGACCTTAAACTCAGCTCTTCCAACTATAGGCAGCCCCTGAAGGAAATGGCCCATCCTGTTGCTTTCTCAGGTTGAACAGAAACCTTCTTTCTGTTCTTGTTCTGTAAAATAATCCCAACTCTGCTGTCAGTCAGGAGACGCTGCCTCCCTCCACAAGCCCCATCACTCAACTATATAGTGGCTGTCAGAACGTTTTCTTCCTTCCAAAATTAAGGTAAAAGGAAGCATTGGACACTATGGCCAAGAATTAATTTTTTTCTGGGACTAGAGAGATGGCTTAGTGACTGAGAGTACCTGTTGTTCTTGCAGAGAACTCAGGTTCCATTACCTGCATCCACACACTGGCTCAAAACTGCCTTTAACTCCATTTCCAGAGGATTCATGTCATCTTATGGCTTCAGTGGGCACTAGGCACACAAGCAGTGCACATATATATGTGCACCCAGATGTGGATACATCAGAAGGGAAGATCAAAGTGCACGCTCAATTGCTCTGTCCAATGAGCTTAGGCTATGATGGTGGCAAAGCACCGCATGTTTGGCCTCAAGATGGATGCGACCATAGAGAGTACAGACTTGGGGTTATCACTCCTGGAACCCTGTGTGAACCTACTGCTCACCCAGACCAGAAAGGAACCCCCAGGTCCAGTCTAGTTCCAGGCACTCACCAACATCAGCTCCGTTGAGCGCTTTCCCCAGTGGCCAGGGCCTCATGTCAATCTTCTTCCCATTAACAGCAAGCGACTGCACACAGCCTTGGAAGCCACGGTTTGTCCCTGTTGCTCTGACCAGCCAGTAAGCACTGGGAGCGCCACCGAGGTACAGAGGTGTCCGGAAGGTAATTTTACTGTACTGGCCCTTTAAGAAAAATGAAAACTTTATCTCATTTTAAAAATAGAAAGTGAAGAAAAACCAAAGCACAACCGATTGTGATGTGGGGTATGGCTAAGATGTAGGTTAAAACCTTAGGGATTCCTTTATCTGGATTTGTCTTTAAGGCATGGCCCTGCTAGGTAATGAAATCCACAGTTATTGACTACCAGAGTCCGCTCCCTGACTCCTTAGAGGGCTGAGCTTCCAGAAGCAGTGGTTTTGGACTGGATGGAAAGGAAGGAAGGAGGTCACATCCAAGCCAATCTAGCAGGCTCTGAAGCAGGCTGGCATCCAAAACCAGCAGTGCTCTTCCAGCCTTCGCACCAATCTACTGTGTACCTTGGATGGGTCTAGGGAGCGATTCTATGCATCTGAAGGTTGGCACGTGTGGGTTAACATTGGCCTGAACATCTGCCCTTTCACAGTCCCCAGACCCAGCCACTGTCACACTAAATACCGTAAGAGGAACTGTTGTCAGGCAATATCCAACAAATTCTATTGCAAAATACCTTGAAATTTGCTCATGAGTATGATTACTTTTTTTTATTTTGTTTTGTTTTGTTTTTATTTTATTTATTTTATTTTAAGTGTCGCCTCGAGTCAGGAAGTTCTCAACCAGGGCTAAACCAATAGTATAAATTTGAAGGTTCAAAAATACAGAGCTGAATGTGAAGGTAAGAGAAAATTAAGATCCCGCTGGTTGTTCTGTTTTTGGTACATAGGCATCTCCTGCATCTAGACTAAGTGATAACCATGGTGGGCGGGAGGAGGCGCAGCCCCAGTCCCTGGCTATCATCTGCATGCACCCTTAATGTGGTTGCTTCCAGCAAGTAGGAATCCAATCCCTCTTCGATCTGTTGTAAGTAGGAGGCTGAACCTCTCAGTACCTAGAGGGTTTAATGGTTCTTAAGTCGCTTCTATCACAAGAACCAAATGCCCTCTTAGCCTGTTCTGTCCAGATTCTCAGAAGTCAATTCCGGATCCCATCTGCACTCTTCTCTTCTGGTTTTGTTCCCCATTCAGGGCCACAGCACAGAGCCTAAAGCTCAACACTTTCTTTCCCTGGGGCATCAATGTGTGAAGAGGGAGAGTTTGCTGACTTTGGCTTTTGCCTCTCTGGAGTATTTTTTGACTGCCCATGCATGTGGGTGCCCTGGGCCCCCCATGGCAGCCTTTAACACTTTGGGGTGGCTTTGAGGCATAATGTTACTCCTTAGCTCTCAGGGGACTAGATGGAATCCATACTAGGAAAAATTGTGCTGGATTCTCCATCTTGCTCATGCCTTCTTCTACCCTGGGCAACTTCTCTTCTCCAACACTGGTCTCCCCAGAGAGCACTTTCTAAAAACATCCTGTGTGCAGGACCTACCTCACCTTGAGCCTGTTTCTGGGGAACCAGCTTAAAATAGAATTTTCTGTCTCTTGACAGTTATTAAACAGTCCCCAGATGATGGCCTGTTCACAATTGCTGTGCTCACAAAGTCCCAGTAATACAGAGGCAAACTTCATATCCTGACCAGCCTCAAAATCACATGCTGTTTTTCAGTTAATACCTATATTTGATAAAGTCATTGAATACTGGGATTGGGGAAAATACAAAACCACATATAATGAGGGTTCCCATAGTTACTGGATTTTATGCATAGCCCTCTCAGTGGCTTACATCCACTTACATATTATATATGTGACTTACATATTATATATATAATATATAATCATATGTATATGTACACACACACACACACACACACACACACACACACACACACACACACGATTACCCCGGGACAGGAACCCATTGCTGAGACAGTCTCTTACACCTGATAGACTCCCCAAGGCTCTCCCAGAAATCTGATCCTTCCTCTCCACACCTTTTTCTTTGACCTATGAAAAAGCCATTGCCACCCTCCCGACAGCGCCATTGAGTCAATCACTCAGTGATGGCATTTCAGCTCATCCTAACTTGGATGGAATTTTCTCTTATCTCTTAAAATACCCTCATATTCCTTCTGAGGGTTAGAGTACTTCAGAATCCCTGAAACAGAAGGTCGCCACTTCCTCCTCTTTAGATGCCACATCTTCATGTATACAGACTTACGTTTCTTTAGTTTATTAAGGCTATCTCATGAGCCCATATGCCAATCTCTATTAAACCCCCTTGCTTTTGACCACCCAATTTTCGTGGCGGTATTTTATACTCTTGACTGAAGTTTCTTTGTTCTTATCAAACTTCATTTGACCATTTCTTACTATTATACTGGGATTGTGCACTGTGTCTTGTTTCCTCTTTAGCAATCTCCAGGTACTGCAATTCACTAGAGTTGGACCCAAATCAATAAGACTTTCAGGCATGTACCTTTATTGCATCATGCCTTGTTAGTAGCACAGCAAGGACCTGGCACTGGGGAAGATGCTTAGACACAGGCACAAAGGCTCCAGTACTGCCTGTTCCCTTGGAGAGTACTGAGACCTTGCTGATTGTGACTCTAGGCTTGGCTCCCTGCCAGATGCTAATTCAAACTGTTTAAAAGATAATCTTAAAATTACTATGTGCACAACAGATATGTGAGTACCTCAGTGGCCTCCAGAGTGACCCAAGAGTTAACTAACTTACTCCCCCCTACAATGAAGCATCCCAATAAGGATAAATGGATTATTCCTATATGTGGGATCAGAGAGCCCAGTTCTTTCTAGGTTATTTGTTAAAGCCACAGATCACAACACTGGTGCCTACCTTTTGCATTTGATGTTAATGATGGGCTTTTCTTGACCTCTGTCTTAGGCAACTGTGTGCAAAGATAATTCATCCCTGCATGCTTGGCATGTGCCATATCTGTGCACCCATCTCTCCAGTAGGTATGTATGGAAGGGGCTTGAAAGCTCAGACAGACAAAGCTAAAGGGACCCCACCAGAGCCCTACTGTGTGCCTATGAAAATTCAGCCTCTCTGAATCATCCAGAGCTTTGCTCTTTTTAACAGTCTCCTCTTGAGGACCAGATGGGATGAGCAATGTACAGACTCACACTCACCTGGGACTGGCCTGTCACTGGGGTGCCATTATTTAACTGCAGCAGCCCATTCAGCCCATCTCTGTACAGTGTCACCGTGTGCCAGGCCCCAAGTTTGATTTTGGTCTCACTTACGATGATGGCAATCCCAGTTCCACAGTTAAACCTATGGGGGAAAAGAAAAGGGAAGGAAAAATTCTAGAATAAACAAATTCATGTTTTCAGACTCCATATCATCCCTTTAGGATAACGGCTCCTTTCTTTGGATTGGTTTGGTGTGTGTGTGTGTATGTGTGTGTGTGTGTGTGTGTGTGTGTGTGTGTCTGTGTGTCTGTGTGTCTGTGTGTGTCTGTGTCTGTGTCTGTGTGTAGGCCAGAGGTTGACATTGGTATCTTCTTCAATTGCTTTCCATTTTATCTTTTGATACAGGGTCTCATTTATTTGGGGCCTCACCATTTGGCTAGACACACTAGCCAGAAAACAAATACCTAAATAAGTGAAATAAACCATTAGGGTTAGTATAAAATACTGCTTGCTCTAGGGAAGGCATTGTGCTAAGCACAGAAGACAGCTCATATAATCCCTAGAATGATCCTTTGAGAATAGGCAACTCCCATAGTTCACACCATTTGCCAAAGGTCAGGCAGCAAGGAGATTAACTGGGGTACCGTGTCAAGGCTGACATCTGTCATCCATTCACAGATGGGACTTTACTCTGCCTCATGCAAAGTGAAAAGTTAACTAAAAGCAACTTCTGAAGTTTCTGCGGGGGGCAGGGGGGGAAGGAGGATGACTGGGATACAGAGGGCAAGCCAAAGGCTTCAGCCCAATCCCAGGGAAGTCATGACAGCGTTTGGACCTCTCGGTCAGTCCTTGGGAGTCTGTGGTCCCTCCCTACCCTCCATAGCTGTCAGCTATCCTGTCTCAAGAAGGCCCTGAGAAGATCCTGCCTTCTTGAGCTTCTGGAAAGACAGGACTTAGCCTTCACCACACTGGCATGACCCCACAGTGTTTCATACCTAACCAGTGTCAGAATGAATGAAGGAATGAGTGAATAAATGAATGAATGAATGAGATAAGGCTCCAAAACGCAAACTTCCAAGGTTACAGCTCTCTAAGACTTAAGAGACACTGGTCCCAGCTTATCTCACACACAATTTCTTTAGTGACTGAAATCCAGTTGTGTGTACTGTAGTGTACAAAGTATATGGTAGAATTTTAAAATCTACAGGACTTAGAGCAAGAGTTACCTGAAGTGGAGGGAGCGCCGGATGAGAGCCAGGGACATGAAGTCTCCCCTTCCATGTTCACTCTCTCCACAGTAGAGCAGCAAGCCATCCTCCGCCTCTGCCTGTGAACACACGAGCAGAAGCCACATAAACCAAGTCCATTTCTTCTTCCTCACCTATAGACACTCGTGAGGACAAAACATGAATGTTCCCCTCTGCCAGGCTACTGATGCAAGCATGTGGACTCCAGAGAGTCCCCACGTATCCAAGTCAGTTCCTTGTTAAAAAAATAAATAGTAGTGGTATAAATAGTGGAAGGAACAGCTCTGAGGGGAGGAAGGCCCATATCTGATCAGCTCTTTGCTTGGCTTTTGTGGATGCATCGGCAAAGCTTCCAGAAAAGCCTGTCCTAAAGCCCCAGGCACAGAGCACCTTGTTTGTGCTCATTAAATTTCTACTGTCACTGATAAACACTCCATTTTTTTAAAAAAATTATGTTTGTTTTATGTTCTTTGGTATTTTGCCTGCATATGTGTCTGTATGAGGGTGTCAGAAGCCCTGGAACTGGAGCTGGGAATCGAACCCAGCTCCACTGGGAATCGAACCCAGCTCCACTGGGAGAACAGCCTGTGCTCTTAACTGCAGAGCCATCTCTCCAGCCCTGGGCATTCTGTTTTTAATGTATTCTTTCTACTTGTCCTCTCTGCCTGGAAAGCACATAAATTTACCTCTTTCCTTCTATACAGACAGTACCAACAGTCCAGTGGGTAGTCATACCTGGTGTATCAGCTGAGAGACGGGCCACCTCTCTGACAGTTAACACTATGACAAAGGGTATAGGTTTCCAGACCCCTGATCATTTTGCTTCTTTTCAAAGGTACTCAGAGAGTCCTGCTAAGCTCAAGGTGCTAGCTGAATGCTAATCTTTAAATGATTGAGAGCAGAGAGGTCTCTGTAAAAGGACCTCTCCAGGAATGGAATGCATTGTAAGTCCTGATATCCAGTCCCTGGGGCATCACTATGGAAGGAGCTTTCTCACTGAGGATCTAATCTTCCATAGTTTGTGACTTACTAACCCACGCTCTCCTAGTTGTAAACCTGAACATTGTGAATGCACCCCACCCCGGCTGGATTTTGTGACTGATTTCAGGTCAAGGTTGGTGTTTTACTCTCCCTCTTCCCACTCTTCCTTTGAGATAATCTGATGTTCAGATGGCCAGCAGCTCTTACCCTGAATTCCAGAGTAATCTGAAATGCCTGATAAGAGTTCTTCAGAGGTTCAAAGGTTATGTAGGAGTGGCCAAAGAACTGAGGATACTGAATAAAGATATCTGAAAAGAGAAAGCAAAATGAGACAGCATTGCCATTATCCCATTCTTCAAAGCAGAAATCAACACACACCATTGTCTGCCTATCACCCCAGAAAATCTCCATGTAACCTGTAACACTTAGCTTCCTTCCCATCCCCCTTTCCCTGCCGTTCACACCTTCTATGCTTGAGATCAAGGAGCTTCTGAAACTCATCAGAAGGGACAGGATTTGGGAGATCGGTCCCTGCTTCTCTGAAAAGAAACCAGTGGCTTCAAGTCCAACAGCACTCATTTTCAAACTGGGCATGCGCAGTACCCAAAGTGGCTCTGACATCAGTCCTCTCAACCTTCCTGAATGCTCTGTCTTCCTGGATGCTCTGTCTCTAGCTTCGATAGAGATGTGTCAATGGTAGAGTTCACTTCCCTTGGTGCTACTGAGATTTCAAAATGGTTGCTCCAAAGGACCTTAACACTTGACATTCCCAGAAACAGGGCTCTCATTCTCAAAGGCAACGGAAGCTGCTTCTCCCTTTGCCTGGGGACTGGGGCTAGTTTACCAACCAATACATGGAAGAAAGGGCTTATCTTAAAAGGACTAGAAAGTGCTGTTTGTATCTGCAGGATAAATCCTGCTCTGCCATTCCCTTTCCAGGGCCTACCTTCCGAGCAGGCTGCGCCTCCTTTACCCAGGTTGCAATGGCATCGTGAGCCACCCCATGCGTAGTCATTGACACAGAAGCTGTCAGCCGAACAGAGAGTTTCATCACAGGACATGTCAAAGAGCCTTGACATCATGGCCACACTGTTCTTCCCCTTCCGTTGGGCTGGCGTGGGTGGGACGGCCACTGTAGTTTCAGGGAGAGACGCTGAGGTAGGCTGGGCGAGTCTGGAGCCCGTCTCTGAGTTGGAGACAGAAGTCTTCTTGGACTCCACTGAGAACTTCTTATTCCCAGCTTTGGTAGCAGGAAGTGGTTTAACCTAAGTTAGAGAAGAAAAGGAAGGGCTCAGTATAAATGTGGAGTCATCTTTCTACTGCATATATGTGGTTCTTGAACCACAGGCTAACTGTTAATAGTGTCTAAAAACCCCAGGATGGTGGTGGGACAGGAACATTGACTCCAGTTTATGGTGAAGACTTGGAGACTTGGGGGGGGCAGGGGTTAAGCACCTTGCCCTGTATTATTCAGAATATCATGGTGAGGTAAAGCTGATATTCAATACTTGCTCTTACTAGAATATTACAAAATGCATGGCTTTGTCAAGGAATCATTCATTTTCTTATACAGCTTCATCTTACAAAATTCTGTGGGTGGTAAACCTATCTGTCAATATATAAATATATATGTATATATATATTATATATATACACATGTATACACATATATGTGCATACATATACACATTCATATATATATATATTATATACTTTGTAAAGCTAGTTATAGACAGAGGCTGTGTATAGGTTAACAGCATATTAGGAAACTCCTTAGCATTAATTTATATCTTCCATCCCCAGTCTCATAGACAGAGGAACCAAATCCATTCTGAGAGCAAATGGGCCCATTTCAGTCTGAGGTTCCATGACCATGGTCCATGGTTAACCTGCTGTGGTCATCAGGGAAACAAAGCACATTGGCATCAACACCAGATATGACCGCACCTCCTCAAAGGATACATCCAGGTCCAGTTCATCTTCAGATCCATCATCATCTTCACTCACCCTGGGATCGGTGATATACCCAGGTCCATAGTGGCCACTTCCAGCCTCCCCGGGACCTGTACAAAGAAAATTGGCACATCTGTCACCTCATGACTTCTTTGGCCCAACTTCCATTCTTCTTTAATTAACCAACTTTCAAGTCACTTCATGAAATATGGCATTTTCTTACATGTATGACATTATGCTTGGTCCTCATTTACCTCCTGTCTCCTTCCTAACCATCCTTCCTATCCAGACATCAAGATCTTGATTCCTTTACTAAGGAATAAACTGAGGCATAGAAGGTTCCAGAAAAGGGAAGTCATCAGTACAGAGCTCCTGACACTGCACAGTGGCCCCTCAGTAGCATTCAAAACTTCCATTCTTTGACAGTGATCCAGATTATGCACCCTTTCATGCTCACCGAGAAGGAAATAAATACAGATAACTCCATGAGCCTGGGATGGAAACCACCACTCTTATGAATTGTTTCTTTCATCTCACACCCATGAAGTTTCCAACAATTTTGTTTCTCAATGCATGTAGGCTGTGCATTCTATGCTACTGATAAGAATTCTTCAAGTGGCCTGGGGTTGCTGTAATTAAAGTGCATAACTTATCTCTTTCTACTTGGCATTTTGTTAATTAAGAAAAGAGAACATTAAAAACCAGACACTTATTAGAATCATAATAGTCAAACTACATACTGAATGCAAAACAAATTCTGAGGTATTCCACATTAGAGGAAATATAATAAAATACAAATCTTATTGGTCATTTAAAGGATGCCCTTGATTTTATAAAGTCCATATATGTTTGAGCTTTTAAAGACATCATGGTTTTTCTGCTCATTGTTTCTCTGATGATCAATATGATGTAGTTGGAAATAGCTCTGGCAGATGGGCATAGTACTTCCGTTGTTAGGAAAGTCATTTAATCGTGTAAAGATCTTATGATTCTCAGCAAAATAAGGAATAAGGGTTGGGAGATAGTGGAATTGAGAAAGTGCTTACTACACAAGCATGAGGACCTAAGTTTAATTTCCAAAACCCATAGAAAAAAAAGGTAGAAATGGTGGTGACCACTTGTAATTTGAGTACTGGGTAGGTAGAGTACTTGGGGCTCTACCTTGGCAGATCCTTGGGGCTCGTTGAATAGTCAGCCAAGCCAACTTGGTGAGCTCCAGGTTCCAGAGTGCAAACTGGATGGTGTCTAAAGAATGACATCAGAAGTTGTCTTCTGGCACACCCTTGCTTGGACACATACACACATGCATGCACACCTCTTCTCATGAACAAATGAATGAGATTAGATTACATGTCCATTGAGTTTTGTAACTTCTGTGACCCTAGAATTCACACTGTTGATGTGGACATACTTCAAGCAGCAACACATCAGTCAAGGTTTAAGAGGGAGACAATTGGAAAGTTTCACTTACAAGCATGAAAAGATAGTTCAGCATGATCTCACATGCTCTGGGGATTGGAGCTTTGGGTTCAGTATGCTAAATTTCTGGGAAGCCATGTTGTATCACCATCAGAATCATCTGTTACATTGGCCTCAGGGAAACCTGTCTTAACAGCTCATCTGTGGATGCCTCAATGGAGATGTCTTTTCCCCACCCCTGAAGTTTCCCTGGGAAAGATGACGTATAAGAACTAAGAATCACTGAGGTCTTGTCCAATCTCTTCCATCCATCCTTGCGAGTTGGAGGTAGGGATCATGCTGCCAGGTATAAGTATTTGACCCACACTATGAACTGAGAGATGTTGGGGAGGAGGAGGAACTGGGAGCAAACTTGATCTCTCCTGCAGCCTTTCTTCATCAGGACTAGGGAGCAAAAGCGGCTTTGGTAGAACTGTCACAAAGACCATGCCTCCCAAGCAGCCTATCACAGGTTCCATACCATGCAGAGGGACCTTGAGGCAAACCAACCTTGACTCTCAGAGAAAGCTTGCCTTCTAACTTAGCCTTTATCAGACATACGGATGTCTATTTTCTAATTGCATTGACTTACTTCTAAGCTGATTCTAGAAGTGGGCAAAGAGAAAAAGGGCCGTGAATAAGATCTGCTGAAAACCAACCAACCAACCAAAACCAAACCAAAACAAAAAATCCTCTGTGGCCCGGGGACAAGAATGGCTTGTAAGAAAAGGCCATTCTGTGAGAGATGATGGATTATGGAAAGAAGCTGGGACATCTCAGTACAAATGTGCAAGGAGTATGATCAGGTGGGAAATGGGAAAAGTGAAGAGTCACAGCCTGAGTCACTTCAAAGTCTCACAAGACCATTTGTGATTTAGCCTTGCTAGTCAGAACCTTAACCACATTCCAATCTCACATTCCCCCTTATCTTGCATCATCCAAACTGGTTCTTCCTCTAGGTTTCATGACCTTTTCTGAGAAGACAATGCATGTTTTTAGACCAACAGGAAGGGTCTAGTGGGAAAACGAAGCATGGAGGGGGGAGCTCTGTGGGACAAGGAGGGGCCCAGGGATGGTGTAAGTAGTACGTGGTGTGGTGAACAGAGGCTCTACCATCAGGGAGACTGAATTAAAAAGATTAAGGCATTTTGATGGGGCTGGTGAGATAGCACCATGCATAAGCTACTTGCTGAACAAACCCAGAGCCCCAGATCCTATCCCCGGAAGCCATATGCACAATTCTGGGTCTGGTCTCCCTCATGACCCAGATCCTATACCCGGAAGCCATATACACCATTCTGGGTCTGATCTCCCTCGTGCTGGGAGGTGGAGCTTGTTGACCAGACTGCTTAGGGTGCACCCAGATCCGTGAAAGACCTTGTATCAAAAAGGAAGGTGGACAAAGGCTGAGGAATATACCGGAGGTTGTCATCTGGCCTTCACACGTCTGTAAACACGTGTACCTACATATGCAAACACAGAGATATATAATTATACTCTTTTGTTCTCATGCATGTGTGTGCATGCACACACACACACTCATTCGCTATGTAGCCTAAAATGGCTTCAGACTAATGGTAATCCTCCTGCCTTAGTCTCTCAAGTACTGGGATTACAGGTGAGAGTCAAAAAGTCTGACTGCATATCCCATTTTAATATTATTTCATTCCCTATATCTGCTTGATTTATTATTATTCTACTACACATAGAAATACTTTAGAAATATCAACTTCAACTGTGACTAAAAGACACAATTCAGGTCTTTGGCAGCACTGCCTATTTGGTGGTGGTCTCTAAGACATGAGAAACAAGCCAAGTGATCTAAGGAATAGGTTGACCAGAGTACTTCTGATTTTTAAGGGTTTTCTTTCTTCTGAGATGAATGGATCTGCCAGCAGTCAGATATACCTCAAATTGACATCTTTAATTTTTAATAAGGAACAGTAAAAAGGAATCTAGCCACACAAAATATAATTCTTCATGTACAATAAAACCACTTTGAAACTTGCTATCCATTGCTATGATTGAATTTTGGCAATTTCTTGTTACAACTGCACCTATTTTTTTTTAACTTCTCTTGATCTAACTATTAGATAACAATTGTTAGATAATTATTAGATAATAATTGTATTAAGCTACCATTAGACTCTAGTAGAAAGCTTTACATTCAGTGATATCCAGCTATCAGTAGCCAGGTTGGCCTGGAACTCAGTATGTAGCCTAAGACTACCCCCAATTCGTAAGAATCCTCCCGCCTTAGCCTCCAAGTTCTGGGATTGTAGGGGAGAGCCAAACTGCCTGGCTGTTCACTTCATCAGGGTGTGATTTTTACTGGCTATGTCTATTTGATTTATTGTCATTGTATCATACATTTTATTTAGTGTGTGCACATGTGCACTTGTTTGTACTTTCATGTGTGGAGGCAAAGTGTCACTTGGGGTGTGTTCCTTGTTTGTTTTCCACCTTATTTCTTGAGCCAGGTCCTCTCACTGAATCTGTAGTTGGCCATTTTGGCTAGACTATCTGGTCAGCAAGGCCCTGGTATCCATCTGTCTGTCTCCCAATGCTATGGCGATAGGTATGTATAGTTACACCTGGATTTCTCAACCAATGCTGAGGACCTGAACTCTGGTCCTCATTCTTGCAAAGGAAGCAGTTTATACATTGAGCCATATTTCTAGCCCCTACACTTAAATAAAATGCTTTCATTTTTGAGATTATCTTTATATCATTTCCCTTTTCCTTTCCTCCCTCTTTGGTCACTTTCAAATTCATGATCTCTTTCTTCATTAAAATTATTGTTACATACATCTATGTATATACATAGATATTCCTAAATATACCTGATCAGTCTGTATAATGTTACTTGAATGTATATTTTCAGGACTTAGATGGTATTAGATGACTAATTGGTGTGCTTTTCCCTGGAGAAAACTATTTTTTTTCTGACTCTCAGCATTCCTTACTTGCCTATAGTCCTTGATGTACATGGACAGGGCATAGAGGAGCTCACGAGACCTCAACCTTACATTTAAAAAAAAAACCAAACAAACTTGAAATGTTTCTATTTCCTCAAATTACTCACACAGTGGTTAAATATCATGATTTAACTATAGAGTAGAGCCTTGGTGTCTGTTGACAGTCAATCTGTGGGCGCTCAAGTCTCTTATATAAAATGACACAGTATGTTCATATGCTTTACTGACTCTTGCATAATTTAAACCACCTGTAAATTCTTTATAGTACCTATTCCAATGGAAATGTTATACATGGTGCTGCAATGCTTAGACATCATATAACTGTTTCCCCAGAACTGAAGCATATCTTCCTGATGGGAGGAAAGTAGAAAGTAACAATTAAGATTCAGGAAGTAAATAGAAGCTAAGGCATCCAGGAAGCTCAGAAAGCTACAGTGCCTCTCCCTAGGATTGTGTAAGCAGGAAGGAAAGGCCAGGGGAGAGCGGACTCCCTTGATGGGGCTTCCCACAAGTTGTGCATGGAAGTTCAGGAACAAAGCTTTTGTGACTAGTCCTCCATCTGCTTTTGAGCCTCTCATACTCTTGTAAATAACCCTGCATGCACATTCCTGTGCAAATTCTCAATGCAACTCATTGGCTCCTGAAAATAGCCTTGGATGGAATCTTTCTTAGTGGGTGGGAGAGGGCTGTCCCAGA
Source organism: Montemys delectorum (assembly GCA_019843815.1). Lineage (NCBI taxonomy): Eukaryota > Metazoa > Chordata > Mammalia > Rodentia > Muridae > Montemys > Montemys delectorum. Next base: position 47,233 of record JADRCD010000200.1, read on the forward strand.
TGTCCTATCTCAGGTGAATAAACATTTGTTCACTTTTCATGTTCTTATGAGGAAAAGTCACACAACATTTGAGAACAGTGGCAAGAAAATAAGCCTTTATATCTTTAATAAAGACACAATCCCCCGCCCCAAATATTTCCCATCTGCTGTTGGTTGAATCTGCAGCTACAGAATCTATGGACAAAAAGGGCCAGCTGTGCATTCAGAGTCCTTGACTAAGCCGGAGCTCTTATGACTATAGGCAACAAGTAGTCTCCTTCTTGTTGTAGTAGATCAGAGACCACTAAGCTAGCAGGGTCCTTGCTGCAGCCTTCACTGACTTGTATCATTCTCTGTTCATGCAAGCAGAGTCAGTTTTACTCCAGAGAATACGCCTGGGTTAAAGCCTCTCTCTGATCCATAATCATACTCCACAGTAATTGAAAACTCCAGACAGTCTGTGACAAGAGCAAGCCAGCCTCTCTCTGGGCCATGAGATTAATCTGTGCCCAAGAAACCTTAAAAAAAAAAGAAAGAAAGAAACAAGAGTAATCTGCTCTCATGTTCAAATAAGTATTGGCATATTGATTAAAGCAAGACTGAGCCAGAGAGGAACTTGAGGTGCGGCGGAGGGTTTCTGAGCATGAACCACACAAAGCCACCTCCATCAGAAAAAAAATCATGAACTGCTAAGGTAGAGCGCTCACTGTCTGAATAACAATCAGAATCCACCACAAGTTGCTTTCTGATGGAAGAGTTTCTACCATGTTTTTAAACTTTCACCATGAGAAAATACCAAATAGCCAAGTGAATGGGGAGAAAGGATATAAAAGAACCTATAGAGACCCTCATGTCAGTTGGTACAACTGGTCTACCATCTTCTAGAATTCCTGCCCAGAAGCCAGGAAGGATGTATGTAGCAAAGTCATCTGGGGCTGGAACTTGGACTATTTTAAATAACAGATTGACAAAGTAGTCTTCACGTTAGCTAGGGGAGCAGTTTCACATTGGCAGGTGTGGGGTTAGGTTCTATCTTCTGCCTTGGAGTGCCTAAACCTTTTGTGTCTGAACAATGTCCAAGCATGCTCTTTTAGACCTTATTTAACAATGAATCAAAAGACTTGTTCATCAGGATCCCATACTCCTCATCCTCAGTTTCCTGGGAAAATGTAGCCCTACTTTTAGCAGCCACCCCCAACCTCACCTTACTGTAAGATTTCTGACAAATCCACTTTCCAGAGTCCTCACCACAAGGCTACCACTGCCCTTCTCTCCACTATAGGGTATGTTTGCTCACACTGCATGCAGTGCAAACACAGGAACTCAAGGTGTTTTAGATGCTTGACTATGAACTCTTGGCTCAAAGCTTTGCCTTCCTCCAAAAGAAACTTGTCAAAAGTAAGTATATGCAACATTCATGGACATAACTAATGTTCCCTTCCTCTATGCCTTCAGATGTTAGCATATACTTTCCACAAAATTCTACTTAATTTCCTGATGTACTTGATCCAATATTATTCAAGCTACAAACTTCAGGACACTTGAGGGTTGTGAAAACAGTTCAGTGGGCCATAAGCAATATTTTTAAAAATTGAGCCAAATGACTTAAGAATATAAAGTTCTAGTTCAGCAAGAGTGAGACACTGAAAACATACATACACATACACACACACACACACACACACACACACACACACACACACACGTTCCTTGCTTTTCAAATTTTTTATTTTAAATTATGTATATATGTACATGGTGTGTGTGTGCATGTGCATGTGTGTATGCCTGTGGAGGCCAGAAGCAGGTGTTTATTAACCTCTCTCAGATTTATAACTAACTCTTAGGGTGCAGTAGCAAACTGCACAGGGTCTTCCATTTTTGATAGGAATCCTGCTGGAGCAGCTGAAATGTACAGAAGAGCACAGTGTATGCTTGAGTCAGGAAGTGTTCCTACATACACTGAGATGGAAATGGAATCTCAACGCTTCTTGCTGAGGAAATAACATCTTGTCACTAAAGAAGCAGCACAGAAAACTGATGTAGAGTCCGCACTTAGGATTATAGATATGACAACCTGCCACTCCAAAAAGGAGCCAGTGGGTGATGGGTGGGAAAGCTCAGGATCAGGTAACGAGAAGTGACTCTGCCTTTGCACGTGTTGTCCCAATCATGCACACAAATTGGGTTCTGCAACAGTGGGGGAGGTCAAAACACATTAGAGGTATGTTAGTGACTGGAAGGTTTAGAGTCAGCCATACAACCTGATCAACTTGATAGTGACTTGGTACTTTTTCTCAATCTTTCCCCTAATGCTTATCATTACTAATGCAATACTTATGGAATATAACAATTTATATATATATATATATATATATGTATATGTATGTGTGTGTGTATATGTATATATATATATACATGCTCCATGACTGCAGGGCTGTATTGCTTACTGCTAATATCCTGGTACCCAGAAATTGCCTGGCATTAAGCAGGCATTAAATACATAGATTTAGAACTGTGTGAATGAGCAGTCAAACACACACACAAAAAAAATCAGTCATTATAGGCTCATGTACTGGCTGAGCTAGAGGCATCAGAGAGAAAAGAGCCCTAGTTGAGGAAATGCCTCCATGAGATCCATCTCTTAGGCATTTTCTCAATTAGTGATCAATGGGAGAGGGCCCAGCTCATGAGTGTGGTGGGTGGTGTCATGCCAGGACTGGTAGTCCTGGGTTCTATAAGAAAGCAGACTGAACAAGCCAGGGGAAGTGGGCCAGTAGGCAGCACCCCTCCACAGCCACTGCATCAGCTGCTGCCTTCACTCTGCAGCCCCGTTTGAATTCCTATCCTGACTTCCTTTGGTGATGGACTATGATCTGGAAGTGTAAACTGAATAATCGCTTTCCTCCTTAACTTGCTCTTTGGTCATCATGTTTCATCACAGCAGTAGAAACCCCAACTAAAACAGATCAGAAACCAGACACTATCCTTTCTTTAATAAAGTGATTTTAGGGTGACTCCAGCTGGTGGTGATGCATGAAGAAAGGGGTGAAGGTAAGCCTGTGACTTAGACTTTAACTCATTTTCAGCCATTCTAATCCATTATTTTCATTGTTGCAGCGCTTTCTAAACGTGACAACTTTTAGCATATTTTACCTTAAAAAGAAACAAAACAAAACTATGACATCTTAGTTAATAACTTTGTGAGCTTTTATTTTGGATGAAAAGCTAAAATGTAGATTTGTAAAGTATAGCCCTACTGTGGCTGGGACTAGTTAAGCAAGGGAGAAATCCAGCTCCAAGGCAATCTAATGGAACTTGTCTATTAGTCCTTATTCAGTTCAAGCTACTCTGATGCGCCCTGCCTCTTCCCGCTCTGGAAGTCTGTGAGCTATCGCCACCTGCTGGATGACATGCAAACTACCGCCACTTGTTGGAGGACACCCTCTGGAGCTGTGGGTGGTCCTATGCTAAGTCTTGGAGACTCCTAGTCCCCTGCTGGCTTCTTGTAGTCTTTTGATGATCAAATGATCAAAACTTTGATGGGAGAAGCAGTTCACTATGTCAAATGGAGACACAGTCAGATTTTTAAAATGTGGTCTGTGCTGGAATTAAAGCTCAGTGGTGGCTGATATTAATCCACTCTTAGGACAAACGGTGGGAATGAGAAGCAGGGATAACCAGGCACTTGGGTCCATAATCCTTTTCTCAAAGAACAGGGAAACAGAAATTAGTAAAGGAAAGTTGCTTACAGTTTGGCAAGCATGAGCCTAGGAGGGTAGTGATCTAACTTCTTCCCCATTATACTTGTGATCATCTCATAATTCACAGAAAGCCATGAGAGGAAGGCCAGAACATGTGGAGATTTGGGTATGAGAGATGTCAGTGGATCTTCTTCAGGGGGAAGGGCACCTGAGCCCCAGAACATAGCCTCTCTTCTTTGATGCACTATCAATTTTCTATTCAAGTTCGAGGCAAAGAAAATGTCTGACAGACCCCCTCCCCTAGCCCCTCTCTTTAGTTTTTCCTAAGTTCCCACCGAATACTGGGCCTTGCTATGGCTTTTCGTAACTCTCTGTTCTTCCTAGTTCCTTTCTCCACTCCTGTCCCTTCCTGTGGTCCTCTCTCCTCTGTTTTCACGACACATGTTGCATTATTTGATTAAACCCCTAACGGAGGCAACCTAGCAAAGGAAGAATTTTTTTTTGCTTATATTTTGAGGGAAATATTATGGTAGGGAGGTCATGTCTGGAACTTGAAGCAGGTTGTCATACTGTACCCACAAATAGAAAGGAGGGAGCAAGAAAACACTGTTTCCTGACTTGATTTTGTTTTCTCTCAAATTATTGATTGATTGATTGGTTGGTTGATATTTTACACATATGAGCTCTTTGCCTGCATGCGTGTAAGTGCAATGCATGCATGCCTGATGCTGGTAGGGACCAGAAGAGGACATTGGGTTTCCTGCACCTGGAGTAATGACAGCTGTGAGTCCTCTGTGGGTGCTCTTAGCCACTGTCCCTGCCTTCTCTTTTTGATTGGGTTTAGGACCCCAGACCAAGGGGCATTATTGTGATGGTTTGTATACACTTGACTCAGGGAGTGGCTCTTTTGAGAGGTTTGGCCCTGTTGGAGTAGGTGTGGCTTTGTGGGTGTGGGCTTTAATACCCTTGTCATAGCTGCCTGGGAGTCAGTATTCTGCTAGCAAGCTTCAGATGAAGATGTAGAAGTCTCAGCTCCTCCTATACCAATCCTGTCTGGATGCTGCCATGCTTCCCACCTTAATGATAATGGACTGAACCTCTGAATCTGTAACCTAGCCCCAATTAAAAGTTGTCATTTATAAGACTTGCCTTAGTCATGGTATCTGTTCACAGCAGTAAAACCCTAACTAAGACAACTACTTTTCATATTTGGGGTGGATCTTTCCATCTCAATTAGCCTAATCAAGAAAACCTTTCACATGTTTACCCAAGGACTTACCTCTTTGGTGATTCTGGATCTTGTCAAGTAAACAATATTGATCATCACACATATATTCGTTTGTCCTCTCCCTTCTCTTAAGATCTTTTTATCTCTTCATGGTCCCCTTTCTAGTTTCACACACATACCCCTCACATATAGATGTGTAAATGGATTAAAAAATAGGATCTTTTCTTGTGTCATAGGTTTAGTGAATTCATTAGCGAGCTCACAGCTGAAGAGCATTGTCCTGCCCTCTCTTAGTATCTCTTAGTAGCCAATAGCTCAGTGTAAAGGTGTATGACCTCATGAATGCCTTCCACATCCATGATTGTTGATGTGGCTAATTTTGTTCAGGACCAGTATAGGTAACCTCAGCTACTGTGCATTTGTGATTGCCTGGCTGTGCCATACCCACAGATGACATTTAATAGTCCTTCTCCCTCTTGCTAGTTCTTTCATTCATCCCTACCCCTGGTGTTTTCAGAGCCTTATAGAAGGTAACCCAAATATCCCATTTAGAGATGAAGACTCACTAGTTACTCATCCTCAGCACCTTGAGCAGTTGTGTGTCTTTGTACTAACACCATCTGCCACAAAGAGAAGTTTCTCAGATTAAAGTGGAGCGTATCACTTATATGCAGGTATAAACATAGAAATTTAGAAAAGAGTTTGATGTTATGTTAATTTAACTAAACAACAGTATAGGACTAGGGAGACCTAGTGTCTACGAATGTTTTTGACGGCATTTACAGTACATGATATGAGTTCTCTCCTCCTGAGTAGGTCTGGAATCCAAGCATAAAGCGGTTGGTTAGCCCCATAACACTTGCGACGCTATTATACAAGTAGACACATCTTCAAGTTTCCCCATCATAGAATGAGTTTGGTAGTATTTCTCCCCCTTTTTATTTTGTAAAACAGTTTGAAAAATGTTAATGTAATTAGATCTTTAGCATTTTCTTAAAGGTTTGGGAAATTCAGAAGTGTATCTACCTGGTTCTGGGCTTTTCTCTGCAGGAGACTTTTTTGTTTGTTTGGTTGGTTTTTTTCGAGACAAGGTTTCTCTGAGTAGCCCTGGCTGTCTTAAAACTCACTCTGTAGACCAGGCTGGCCTTGAACTCAGAAATCCACCTGCCTCTGCCTCCCAAGTGCTGGGATTAAAGGCATGCGCCACCACCGCCCAGCTTCTGCAGGAGATTTTAAATCACTGCTTCAATACTGTAGCTTGTTGTGGAATTAAGCTGTTTATATCTTCTGGACATAATTTTAGTAGGTCAAATGTATTTTGAAAACTATATTTATTATTGATTCCCCAACTTTTTGAAATATAAGATTTTCAACTATTTCCCAATGAACTTGTACATTTCATTTGAGTCTGTTGTAATCTTTCCCCTTTCATTCCCAATTTTATCAATTGGCGTGCTCTCTCCCATTCTTCTGATTTGTTTGCTGAGAAGTTTGTCAATCTTACTTAGATTCCAAAAAAAGTGAAAGCTTTGATTGATTGTGTATCTCGTTCTTTCAGTCTCCATTTAAGGAAATTATCCTCTAATATTTATTATTTTCTGTTTTGTATGGCATCTAGGTCTGGCTTCTCAATTTTATAGAAACTTGTCATGAATTATTAGGTTATTTGAGACTGTGACAATTCTTTGTATGTATGCAACTACATGCACACCCTTTACTCTTAGAATGACCTTAGCTATATTCTACAAGTTTGGTAAGTTCTGCATTCGTTTTCATTTGATTCTATAGGTTAAAATGCTTTCTCCTTAATCCACCAGTGACCCACTATTCATTCAAATTGTTCCACCTCTAAGTATCATTGTAGTTTCTGACATTTTTATTGTTGTTAGTTCCAAGTGTTATTATCAGATAAGACACAAGAATTATTTCTATTGGCTTTATATTCATTAATTGATTTTAAAGGATATTCTATGGGCCGCTGAAAAGAATGTATTCTCTGCATCTATTAAATAGAAAGTTCTGTTGATATCTGTTAAATACAGTTATCTATGGTATAGTTTAACTCTGAAGTATCTTCATTATCTTTTAGTTTAAAAGACCTTCTAAAGATTGGAATGGGATATCAAAGTCTCCTACTACTATTGTGTCAGGTCCTGTCTGACTTTCATGCCTTTCAGTGTTTGTTTTATCATTTGAGAGCCTCGATATTTGTTAGACAACTATTATATCTTCTTGATTAATTTTTTACTTTCTTAGTATATAGTCGTATTATTTATGTCTTCTGGCTAATTTGATTTGAAATCTACTGTGTCAGATATCAGAATAGCTATGCAAGTTTGCTATCAGTTCCCATATGCTTGGTAAACTGATTTTCATGCTTTGACCCTCAGTTTGTGATGCCTTTTCCAGTGAAGTGTGCTTTTGGAGACAATAGATAGTTTGATCTTGGGGTTTTTAAATATTATAATGTATTTATAATATTTCTTCTTTCCCTGTCCTCCCAGCAAACCTTTCCATATACCTCTCACCACTCTCAAATCTATGGCCTCTTTTTCATTGTTATTGCGTACGTGTATGTGTGTGTGTGTATTCATATATATATATATATATATATATATATATATATATATATATATCAGAGGATTAGGAAGTTTGCTGTGAGATTATGTCTCCTAGTAACATCAGTTGCTACACTTATAAAGTCTCATCAACTATGCAAAATGAGCTAAACAAGGACCTCAATGAACATGCCAGCATGGATGGATCTTGCTTTATAACTGAGTCAGCCATTCTATGTCTTTTAAGGGTGAGTTGAAAATATTTGCATTGAAGGCTCTTTGTTGAGGAAGGTTCACCATTTCCTATGGTGTTGCTGATTTTTGTTCAGCCTGGTGGGATTGGTAGCTATGATATTTATTTTCTTCCTCTACTATTAGGATGAGGGGTTGCTGGTTTGCTGTGCTAAACACTGTCATAGTTACCTTCAGTTGAACTTAGCATGGATCTAGGGTTACCTGAGAAGAAGGAACTTCAACTGAAGAATTGCCTCAACCAGATGTCTGTGAGGCATTTGCATAATTGATAATTTATGTGGGAGAGCCTAGTCCTTTGTGAGTAGTGACTTCCCTGAGCAGGTGGACCTGGGATATCTAACAAATCTGTCAGGACATGGGCCACATGGTGGCCAGAAGAGAATCCTCTGGAACTGGAGTTATAGGTGGTAAGATTGCCTGATGTGAGTGCTGGGAACCGAACCTAGGTCCTCTGGAAGAACAGCAAGTGACCCTAGCCACCAAGCCACCTCTATAGCCTTCTTATTTTCTTTTTGTCTTTAGATTTTTGACTCTTCCACCTTTCGAACTTTTAGGCTTAGTCTTTGGAATGTATTCCATACTTCTTAGACATTTCAGTCATGCCTATGAATCTTTCTTCTTTATATATGTCGGAATGAATTGTCACCTCTGTCTTGTCTTCTACCTCTGAAACTCATCCTTCTTGGTCTCATGCACTGATGACGCTTTCCACTGTGATTTTTATTTGACTGATCGATTTGTTCATTTTCAGTGTGGGTTCCCTTGTTTTTCACCATAGAATTTCAAGTTCCATGCTGATTTTTTCCCTCTGGTTTTTGAATTTCTCCTTTAAGTTCCTGAATGTTTCATCTACTCTGCTAACTTTCTTTTCTAAGCTCCTGACTTGATATCCTTACACGCCATTAACCCATTTATTTTTGGCCATTTTAAAAGTAGGACTGTAAAACCTTTTTCTTCCATTTCAGCTATCTCTTTATCTTTGGAGTTCAGTATTGGCAAGTTGTGAGCTTGTGGAAGTGTGTGTGTGTGTGTGTGTGTGTGTGTGTGTGTATGTGTGTGTGTGTGTCTTGTTTCTTGGCTGTGCTTTGAGAGACATTGAAACAGATGTATCCTCCATTGTTAATTTTTCCTCTTTTTCTTGATCTTTTTTGATTGTTTTATCTGAGTTTTCCTGATGAGCCATGGACACAGGATATGTTGTATATTGTTTAGTATTATTTAGGGACAAAGCTGACTGCAGTATCAGAAAGATACAGTAGTTGACAGCGGTCCTCCCAGTGCTAACTTGCAATAGCAGTCAACCCCCTCCTATCCCAATGAGATTCAAAGACAGCAGTACTAGGGTACTGGTTGGGAGAAATGAATGAAATTCATGTTTTTTTTTTTTTTTTTTAAGATAAAGGTATCAGTGATTAACTTGTTGATTAGGAAGGAATTAGGAAGACAAAAAGAAAAAGTAAATGAGAAGAAACATACACAGGTTAGACATATGAGAAACAGAGAAAACATTTTAAGAATAGGTGCTGAAAAAAAAAAAAAAAGAACCATCACAAAGGCCAACTCAGATGAGATATAAGCCAAAACAAAACAGCCAAACTGTTAATGTGCAGAAGTTTAAACGTTTTCAAAGCAAAAACAAATTAAAAGAAGAATAATAATTAATGACGTAAAATAGAATATAGAACCCCAGGTTTGTTTGTTCCTAATTGGGGTGATATAGGTTTTCCCCCTCTTTTTCCCACTATTCCCTCTGCAGGTGTGGGGAGGCATGCTAGTCTCCATACTTCAAACACCTTCAGTCAGTATGTCCTTCCCTAAAGGGATTTCTATTGTTTCCAGAATTCTGGGGTCTGAAACTTCCACTTGCTCTTTTCAGCATCACCGAACACTGGGTGAGGGATTGTCCTTTCTGTGAATGAGGCTGAGGCTGTGTGGAAGGCCTGCCCATCTGTGTTTACCTCTCTGTCTGGGTGGTCTCCCTGGCCTTGCTCATCAGGGATGCCGCAACAGCTCACTTCTCACGCTCTGTAACAATCTCATCGGGAGGGAGTTCACTGAAGTTGCAGGGATGGTACCTCCTTAGGGACTTACTCCAGAAGACCTGTGGAGAGTCTCAGCTTCAGGCCGCCCCACCACACGCTTCCCCCTCCATCTGCACAGTGACCCCTGCACTTCCCAGCCATCTCCTTGAACAGGATGTGTTCGGCTTCTAGGAATGTCTCTGTGGTCTGTTCAGTATCTCTTCTGCTTGCCAGTCTCGTGGTATCTACATCCAGTGAAAGACAGAACATCCCTGGTGGATACCACAGACCCCAACCAGAGAAAGTAATGTGGCTTGGCTTATTTGCAGAGGGAATCTGGATGTGTCATCTCTCTCCTCTTCAGCCTTTTCTCTTGTAGGAAGAGGGCCTTTGTTTCCTCGTCCTAACTCTCATCTTTCACCAAGTCATGCAAGGATGGCTTTTCATCCTCCAGCTTATCTAGAAGGGAGGATTCACTCATTTTATAAAAGAGAGAAGAGCCTCCAGGGTCTTGTGGGATATTAAGGTCCCCAGCTATTCCTCCTCTGAAAGTGTCCTTCATCCTCCAGGCCTTTGATAGGTGCACAGGAGCAGCTTTTTGTATCTTTGCTTCAAGCTCAGATCCTTATAACTGTGAACCACACTAACTTTGTAAGTGAAAGAAAATATGCTAGACATATAGGTAAAGGGAGGCTCTCACGGTCGATGATTTCTTTTTCCAGAGATGCTTTAGCATGAAGTTAGGGAGGCAAACCTGCCCTGAAGAATACCAGTAGGAGACCTGAACTTAAAGGCACATCCTTACAAAAGGTGACTTCTTTGTCCTTTGGGGTGGTGGTGGTGGGGATAAGGGGGTGGGGCAGAGGGAGGTTTGGGGAGATGGCTCAGCAGTTAAAACACTTCTTATGCAAGCAAGGAGGTTAAGTTTGGTCTCCCAGAGAGGCTTGGTAAAATGATGAGTGGGTGTGGCAGTTGGTCTCTAATTCTGGCCTAGAGCTTCTAATTCTAGGGGAGCCTTAGAGCAAGCTGGCTGGCAGGACTAGTCATATCATCAGTGGTGGTGGTGGTGGTGGGGGTAGATCTGGGTTTTCACCTCAGAGCAAGCTGGCTAGCAGGACTAGTCATATGGGGGAGGGGATCTGGGTTTTCTTGAGGGAGTCTGCTCACAAACTGTAAGATTGAACACTGGAGATGATCCCTAACATCAACCCATATGTAAACACATGCATGTCCACACACATATGAACTATATCCACACATGCATGTATACCACACACATATGTACATGGAAGAGAAAAAGAAGGGGGTGGTCCAAGGCACCAGCAAGAAATCTGATATGGTTACACTTACAAAGCAATCTAAACACTCATCAACAGGCATCTCTTTAGACACATGGAGTGGAACTTCACAGTGGAACATACCATCTTTCTTAACAAGACAGGCCTATATTTATTTATATTTCAGTATTTTTGTAGCAAAACAGAGTATGTGTTCTATGACCTCATCATTAAGTTAAATTTCTAGCAGATACTCTATAATAAAATGTTATCTTCAGGTACTAAGGTTAGAGAGGATTTACAGTTTGGGTTTAAAAACTATTTTATGTTGTTGGTTTTTTTTCTACTAAACATTATGGAGCATAAAACCCATTTCTATTTAGAAACAAGGATGGTATTTCTGTTTTGGGATTTAATGTGTTGATTTTCTTAGCCTCATTCAAATGATTTTGCTAAAATCTAAGTGAAGACTTTATACTCTTTTCAACTAGTGGCTCCAGGTCTCCCAGAATCCTCATGCTGCCTTGAGAAACAGCCAAGTTCAGTGGCTCCCAGTGACCTTCAGATCCTAGTTAGTCCTTGCCAACTGTACCCAGCCTATTTAGGTCTCCCCTCCATCCCTTCCATCCACTCTTGCAACGATGAAGTGTCTTCCCTGAACATGCAGGGGACCAGATCTTGTTTTTATCTTCTATTAATTAATTTATTTATTCACTTTATATCCCAATCACAGCCCCCTCTCCTCCCAGCCCCTTACTTTGCAAGCCTCTCTCTTCCATCCACTTCCCCTTTTTCTGCCAAAATGGGGAGGCCCCCCTGGGTACCAACCCACCCTGGCACATATACACATCAATATACTGCAAGACCAGGCACATCCTCTCTCACTGAGGCCAGACAAGACATCCCATTAAGGGAAGAGGATCCACAGGCAGGCAACAGATTCAGGGCTGCTAGCTTTTACAAGACAGCATATGCATTTTGAAAAATTTAAGGGACCAGCTCTTAAGATGAAGAAAAACCCACTAACTAAGGGATCTAGTGTAGAAATCAGTCACCAACTGGTTTTCATGCAGATGTGCTAGTGAGTAATCTTGAGAAGGCTTACAGGCTGTTTCCTTCCATGCAAAGCAGAGGTGATCCCTCTCCAGCTCTGTGAACATAAACTTCAATTCACAGAGGCCTGACTGGGGAGTTCATCACTGCCTATGTTCAGGGCAACATTCGAAATATACGGATAGATGGTGTAGTGGCTATTCCTGGTTGTCAACTTGACGTCTGAAATGAATTACAATCCAGAATTAGAAGGCTCACCTGTGGCCCTAATCTGGAGGCTGAGAGATACAAGTTTCTGACCTGAATCTTCGCATAGAGACCTTGAGGAATAGTGGCTACAAATCCCACAGGATTAACATAGAAAGCTCTATGAGTTCAAGGTCATCCAGGGTAAAAGGTGTGGTGGCATACACCTTTAACCTGGGCCACACTTTTTGCTGGAGACCTATATAAGGACATTGAAAGAAGGAAGGCTCTCTCTGCTTCGCCTGCTTGCCTTGTGGGACTGAGCAATTGCTGGATCCTTAGACTTCCATTCACAGCTGCTGCCGTGACTGTTGTTGGAAGTTGATTGTTGGGAGCTGGACTACAAACTGTAAGTCGTCAATAAATCCATAAGTTCTGTGACTCTAGAAAACCCTAACTAAGACAGATGGTAAACCTGTGCTCTAAGTTTAAGCAAATGGAACAATCCCCCCCCACACACACAGACACACAAAGACACACACAAATACACACACACACAAACACACATATACATACATACACACTCACACATACACATTGACACACACATACACACAGACACTCTCACACATGTACATACAGATATACTCACACACATGCATACACACAGACACACACACAGACACACACACAGACACACATACACATACACAGATACACACATATTCACACATGCACACACACAGACACACATTCACACATACACACATATGGATACACACATACACATACACGGACACACACATACACATAGATACACACACAGACACACACATACACATAGATACACACACAGACACACATTCACACACATATATACAGACACACTCATATACACATGCACACACACAGACAAACACATTCATACTCACACACATGCACATACACACTCAGACATGCACAAACACACACACCACACACACAATGTATAACCTATATAACAGGTACCATTCTCTTGCTCTATTATGCTACTCTACTACACTATTCTTCTTGGGGTGGCTTCCTCTCTCTGGCCCCAGACCCACACACTTACCTACTTTACTCTTCCCTGTGCTCTGGGAAGCTCGAATGCCTGGCTTTCTGATATATTCAGCTATCAGGAAGCACCAGCAGAATGCAGGGGGAGGACAAGGGATCATGGTGTTTATTCCCCAAAATTTCTATCTGTGGCTCATTTGTGTCAGTTTTACATGTTGTAACTGGAAACCATGGCTCTTACACACGGCCCTTCCTATCTGTCCAAATGCCAGCAGGGCTGTGCAGGCTTTTGCAAACAAGCTCTTCTTTAAGCTTGCTTCATGTTATTTCCTGCTTAGGAGGCTCGTAACACCTAAGGTGTGTGTGTCTGTTCAGAACTCAGATCAACTGAGAAGGGCCATCAGACACATTATGCCCCTCCTACATGTGTTTGTGCCTGGATATGTGTGTGTGCGTGTGCGTGTGCGTGTGCGTGCGTGCGTGTGTGTGTGTGTGTGTGTGTGTGTGCCACTGTGGCAAGCTTATTCTGTATACGCTAGACTGTGTTAAACTGTAGCCGCAGAGCATGAAACCAAAATCAGTATGTCAAAGAAACCATGTAGCAGCAGGACTAGAAGCCCCTCCCTGCCATGGCTGCCATGTAACAGACAAAGCATTTTCAAAAGCTGACTACATACAAATATCCCATAAAAGTCTCAATGACGGATGCTGTGTCTTCCATTGAGTTTTCCCACCCAGTTCTGGCCCACTTTCTCCACTAGAAATGCATTCTTCTTTCATAGGCACACTTTATAAGAATGCATACGGCCTCTGCCACTCTCTACACGTCTTTGTCTAATCCATGTAAGAACCTGGAAAACTGGTGTGTTCCCACCAGACTCTGGTATATGCTAAGAGAACCATAGTTGCAGTCCTAGTTGCTCACCAAAGAACCTGATTGAAACTGGAACTTAGAGGCTAAGAAGTGATTGGTGTGACTACAACACAGATGCTGCTCTCTAGCTGAGCAAGCCAGATCAGCACGACCCCAGATCAGCAGCTCTGAACATGACCGTGATGGAGGTCAGGAAGGTCAGCAAAGTCCTGCTTCCTTTAGTCCTTGCTAGTCTCCTAAATGAGATCTTTGCCTGAAATTGAAATGTGAGGAAGTGGCTGACCGAGGGGAGACACGAGTGTGGTGATTTGTGTAGGAATGGCCCCCATAGACTCATATATTTGAATGCTTGGTCACTAGGGAGTGGATTAGGAAGTGTGGCCTTATTGAAAGACATGTGTCACTCAGAGTGAGGTTTCAGAAGCTCAAGCCAGGCCCAGTGGCTCACTCTCTCGTCCTGCTGCCTGCAGATCCAGATATAGAACTCTCAGCTTCCTCACCAGTACCAAGTCTGCCTATGTGTTGCCACACTTCTCATCACTGATGATAACGGACTAAACCTCTGCGCTGAAAGCAGCCCCAATTAGACACTTTCCTTTGAAAGAGTTACTGTGGTCATGGTATCTTTTCACAGCAGTAGGGCATTTACTAAGACACCCAGACCTCCTCATCCCTCTGCCAGTTTCTGCCAGAAGTTCTTTAAGAAGCCCCTAACACCAGCAGTCCAGTAGAGATATTGATGGCTTCCCCCAAAATGTCCTGTTCTATGAGAGATCCCCCTTCCTTCCTTTTCTTAAGCTCTCACCTACAAATTTATAATAAATGTTTTTCTAAAACTCATCCCTTCGTAGTTCACAAATTTCATTCTTTCAATTTGCAAGAACCATGAAGGCATTGGCTCTGTGGAAGTCCGTGTGACCGTGAGTATTCGGCACCTGAACTCCAAAGCTGGAGTCCAATTGAGGTGAGAGGAACGGCACACTTCCCATATCGTGATGAACCCAACAGAAAACTATTGTGGCTCAGGGCAGAGCATGGAGTTCTCCTTGGGTATGAGAAATTATATTTTCTTATCATTTGCTTTAGTTTGTCTTCTCTCTCTAGCAAGAGGATAAAATATGGCTGTGCTGATTATAAATAAATGTATGATAGCATGCACAAAGGCCTCCAGAGGGCAATTAATAGGTATCAGGTATTTAAACAGTGAGGTGAATCATTCCCCTCAAAGCCAATAAAGTTGTGCAAATGGGTGTAATTCAGATTTACATGAATCCAGGCATTAGCAAATCAATAGAGCGATTACGGCAGCAGGGCACGCTGAATGTAAAATCACATTTGCAGTTATGTTTATGCGAAGATACACACTTAAAATGCAGGTTCCTCCGATAGGAGTGAAACCAGTGATTTGTTCCTCCTCCAGTCTCCGCTTCCATCTTATATCCTAAAGATTTACAAATCCGTGGAGCTCTAATTTACAGGCCTCTCTCTCCTCTATCCTGGAGAAAAGCCCAGCACAACAGCTCGCCCCGCCCCATGTTTCTCCTTCTCTTTCAAATGGAGCAGTGTAACCCCTCTCAGCGTCTGGCTTGAGGCTCTCAAGTCCCTTCTTTAAGAATATTCTTCAAAAATTAAATCGCAGAGCTCTGCTGTGGGAACAATTTCATTTTTATGTGCTAATTGGCTCCTTCCAAGCTTAAAAAAATGCTACTTAAAAAAAGAACTACCAAAATTTTTAAAGACTCTTAAACTTTGGGGAATAAATCCCAGGACTACAGTACAGAGCTCAACAAGCAAGTCCACAGGACAAGGACAGCTCACATAGCTTGTTTATGGATAGACGATAGTTTTGGTATTTTCAGAATTTTAAAGAATAAATTTTTGATGGTGCACAAACATAAGAAATTCAGATTTCAGTGTCTATAAATTAACTTTTATTGGTGCACACTCATGCATACTGTATATATCTTCAACAGTAGCCAAGTCTAAAACCTAAAATATTTACTAACTAGACCTTCATAGAAAAATTTACAGATTCTTGTCTGAGTGCATGGCTGACTTTGGGGAGATTAAAAAAAAAAAAACACAAAAATAACCAACAAAAACTAGACCTACAAGAAAATAATTCTGTGCTCTATTAGGTTTTAATTCTCCTTGAGGTTTTTAGTGTTTGATTGATTGATTTTGTTTTGTTTCTGTTTTTGAGGCAAGATCTCTTGCCTAGATTATCCTAGAAGTCCTTATGTAGGAACGATGACTGCCAATGTCTAACGGTCTTGCCTCTATCTTCTGAGAGCTAGGATTACAGGAATGGCCATCACACCATTGATGTAGTTCTGGGACTTTGTGAATGCTAACAAAGCTCTCTTCCAACTAAGTTATGTCCTTAGCCATAGCTTAGACTAGCCTTGAACTTGCAATCCTCCTGCTACAATCTCTTTAGCATTTGTACCAACAAGACCAGCAGTCTAAAGCTATCGGTATGAAGGACACAGGAAATCAACAATTTGTTGATTTCTGAGTGCATGGTGCCTCCTACCCATGTATTTTAGTTGTTGGTGTCTTTTAAAGAAGTCTTTTAGAGCTAACCAGTCCAGTAGAACACTTTGAGAGAATGACAACCTATTACTAACACCTGAAAACTCTTTAGGACCATCAAAGGGGAAAGGTCACTTTCTGTGAATGCTTTTCCCAGAAGGAACCCCATTAAAGACTAGTCTTACCTATCATGCTAAGAGAGTACACACACTTATTGCTCTCACTCAGTGTGAGAGCAGGGTTCACCTCTTTTTTTGGTGGTGGCCCCGTGTGGGTGGTAGGTCTATAAACCTTTTCTCTTGTTATATTATGTCTGCTTGTCATTTATCTCATAGACTCAATTATGTAAATATTAGAGGATAAAAGAAAGTCCTCACTCCCATACTCACCAAAACCCACCCCAAGAATGCCAATGTCCCCAACTCATATGACTTCTTCCATCCTTCTACATCTTGGTCAACAGATTTTTTTTTCTTGGACTTGTGTTTCTGAGTTCTGGAGCCCTGTTGTTGTTTTCCTGTGCGGTGGCTCAGGATATGGAGTCATAAAGGAAAAACTAATAGATTCAGTGATGGTTGTTCTGAACAGTCTACCATTCAGTAGTCGTGCATAGAGGAAACAAGCATTAACCATTAACATATTGTATCACTTGAAGAATGAGCAGAAAGCATAATATTTACTCATAGGCATTTCCTCAAAACAATCCTGGGAATTAGAGCCTACAACCTTCACCAGCCATTCCTATACTGATCAGAGAAACGGGGAAACAAGAATGTATGGGATCTTGAGAATCTATAAATTTCTCAAGCCCAGAGTTGTCTTCTACATTTCGTTTTGTAAAGGAACAGGACTTGCAGGGCAGTTAAAAGCTCCATATTGGCAAGGGTTTCTCATAGGCTATAGGGAATGCTGGGGGGTGATGCCATGGATTTCAGAATAGTTCCTGATTGCTTCCTACAATCCTTAGAACATGCACCCATCTCCATGTGCACTCTTGCTACAGTCAATTTGAAGCACCACTACCAAATAGAAAACCTTACTTGAGACTGGGGAGAGGCAAACTCTGTTTTGTGATTCTATATGTAGCATATATGTAAGAACCCTAGCATACTAAAGCCAGTCTCTATGAAGAGAGTTGAAGAGGAAAAAAATGAAGGTCCCTGTCTTAGTTAGTTTTATTGCTGTGAACAGACACCATGACCAAAGCAACTCTTATAAGGACAACATTTAACTGGGGCTGGCTTACAGGTTCAGAGATTCAGTCAAGTATCATCAAGGTGAGAACATGGCAGCATCCTGGCAGGCATGGTGCAAGAGGAGCTGAGAGGTCTATATCTTCATCTACAGGCCTCTAAGAGAAGACTGACTTCCAGGCAGCTAGACTAGGATATTAAAGCCCACATCCACAGTGACACACCTACTCCTACAAGGACATACCTCTTATTAGTGCCATTGCCTGACCCAAGCATATACAAATCATCAGTCACGTTCTCAGAGCAAAAGTGGGCAAAAACCAGAGTCATACATAGACACCAAACAATCAAAAATAGGAATAGACATCACCAGACACCGTGGAGGGTGAGAAGGGTACTTAGTGTAGAAATCTGATTAATTGAAGCCGTGTGCAACTGTCTTAGATCACTGGAAGAGGAAGGTCTAAAACTGTAGAAAACCTTGGATTTGGGGAGATGGCAAAAACCATTTCCACAATGTCTTTGAAAATCTGAGGCCACAGTGAAACTTCATAGGAGCGGAGACAAAGGTGATAAATAACATTAGAGCTTATTCTGATGGTTAAGAAAGAGCACAGAAGAGAATTGAAGGCTCAGTTTGCAATAGGATGTAAATATTCCTTCTAATGCCCCATTGGTAAGTCCTCCCCTCCATCCCTACTGCCTTGAATTTAAATTTACTGCAGCCACGTTCTCCATTCCTCATCCCCCTACCCCTCTTCTTTTATCCTGTTTGCTTTTCCCTTATTTCAATGCATTGCAATTCTGGGGGCTTCAATGTCTTTGCCTAAGAATTTTCCCACTGGATAGCCCACTTTGGGCCTGCATGGTCTTCTGTATTACCCTGGTCTGCCTCTGCTTTGACATCAGCTGCACAGTTACTCAACCTCTAAACCAGCCTCTTGGCTGGTTAAGTCCTACTCGCACATGAACTCAATAGCATTTATTGAGTGCTGACATGGTGGAGGGCACTGGGCAGTCAGCATTGACCAAGCCTCTCCAGCCCCAACAAGGAGCTTATTGTCTGGGGAAATACACATAATGAAATGCATACAATAGTTCCAGACAGTGGCATTGCTAGAGAGAAGCAGGGGAGTGCAAATAGCAGAAGACTAAGGAAGTGAGCCATGACCTAAAAGCAGAGATCAGAGGGGGCTGTCAGTGCCACAGAAAGATCGGAGGGAAGAAAGCTCCATGCTGAGGAAAGAGCAGGTGCCAAAGGCCTGAGGCAGTGAGAGCAAAATGACTATTGGCAGGAACAAAACGAATATATCTATGGGAGACTGCCCTGAGGACCCCAGATCCACTTCAGTAGAGAATTTATTGATCCTTTCTCTGACTATATTACAAGGATGGAGCATTAGAAATGAAATGATTTGGGGTGCTAAGGTCCACAGTTCTCCTCAGGCATGTTACATAATCTCAGGATTGGTTATACATGTATTAGTTTTACTTCAATCTTTGTCTACGAAAAAAAATACATATGCTCTATTTCCTCCTTATCGATTATTCAAGTCTTTTATTTCCTGCTCTTATGCTTCCTGCTTGAGCTAAAACATGAAGCTCAGAAAGTAAGTGACCAACAGATGGGGTGGGTGCATGCCCTACAATGCCCCCAGCCTGGTATATCAGCTAGTCATTTACAAGACCAAAGGTAAATTGTAACACTGTTGGTGTTCCTCTCACAGAATTAAAAAAATACAGTAGGATGGGGTAAGGAATGAGAGAAGAGAGTTCCAGTCTTTTTAAATACGTATTTACTTAGTTCCCATTTCTTCATGGAAACAACACAGGAACTGAGTAGTGAGCCAACTCCTGTGAGAGGCTTGAGGTAAATGCAGGGCAGGGCATCATCGTTTAGAGTGACCAACAAAACCATGTTTCTCAAGAGAGGAAGAGATACTTAGAGTCTCAATGATCTTTTTCTTCCTATCCTGTTCTGTGTTTGAACGAGGCTGAAGCAGCTGAGGTGCACACCTGTCAAGCCTCCAACCAAACCACCTTTGTCTTCACTTTGGCTGAGCTCAGGCTGGCCCCTGGCCTCCCATCACTATCTACTAGATCTAAGATGTCCTAACTCTAGACTTGCACTCAGCTTACACACCATCCCCAAAACAATGATATCAGATGGACAGTGGAATGGAAGACTGATTATCAGAGGTTAAGAATAGAGCATAGAATGTAAATATGACTGTAAAGTGGTACAAAGAGGAAGACATAAAAAAAAAGGAATATTTGTTTTGTAAATAAAGGAAAAGGAAAAGAAATGCAAATTTTGGAAACTGGGTCTGATGCTGCCAGCACCACCCCACTCCTTAGAGTCTACACAGCCTAGCCCATCCTTCACTGAATGACTGACCGAACCTCTCCTGTGCTGCTTGCTGTGTGTTAGCAGACTGATTCCATTGATCCGAGTCCTACTTGGGGAAGTAGCTACACAGTCAGCAAACCCAACTTCACATACTGCCTTCATAATTATCGCTCTTGGGAAAATCAGAAATCGTTCAGAGATGCTATTTTTCTCCATCTATATGAAGAGGATGCTATCCCTCCCACCCCACATTTCTGGAGGAGATTAATGGATTTCACACAAGTACAGTAGTCAGCACGAGGCCTGGCTCACAACAGGCTTTCCAGTGTCAACCCTGATACTTCAAAGTCATTAACTCATATAATGCTAGTTGGCAAGTGTATAATTTCTGTACAAAAAACCCCCCATGTTTTAGAAGCGATATAGTTTACAACTAATACCAAATTAAGGTCAAGAATGTGCTAGAATAAAGGGGTTTTGGCAGTAATACAGCCCAGATGAAAAGTTCCCCTGAAGCATCACTTGCAGCACATTCTTGTATTTCCATGCACTGACTCATCTAATGGAGTCTACTCCTGTTTTTCTAATTTGAGGAACCATACCCATGTAGGAGCAGCAGACTTCTATGTATTTCAGAATATTTGTTAATATTATGGGCTGAGAATATATCCCAGTTGCTATGGTACTTGATTTACATGAATGAAGCCTTGGGTTTAAAAACCAGCATGGCATAAACTGGGCATGGTACTACATGTCTGCAGTTCTAGTACTTAGGAAGGGGAACAGAAGTCCTAGGTCATCCTTAGCTACATAAGGAATTGGAGGCTACCTGAGTTTTTCAAGATAACTCAATAATTTGCATGGTGGGGGAAGTAGAGAGACAGGGGATGGTTTTAGAGGTGAGACCCCACTGCAACTCCAACAACTCAACCTTGAAGGTGACAGGATGGGTGCTCTGTTTAGCAGAGCACAAATCCCCAGGACTTGCAAGCCCTGGTGGATATCTTCCTGGGAATAGCATTAGCCTTGGAAGACAGCTATGAGGAGAGTGGGAGTACTTACTTGGGGCTCAAAAACAAAACAAAACACCCCATCAACAATAACGAACTCTCATCAAGACTTAACTGAGGTTTGTGGATTTGGGGTGGGGTGGGGAGGGTATTTTGTCATTTGTTTGCTTTTGTTTTGTTTGACTTTACCATCTTTCTTTGTGAATAAATACTATGAAATCATAAAATTTTACTTCCCCTGGAAGTCAAAAATGCAATAAAATGTTTCATATTCATAAGGTATCTTCGCATTTCTTTCCCCACTTTTTCCCCCGTTAACAATAGGATCAAGAAACGGAAAACAAATGACTGGAACCTCAAAGACCACATCAGCCCATCATTTACAAAAAGAAAATCCTCAAGGGGTGCTCTACCCACCCATCTATCTGTTTCTTAAGTTAGTGTTCTCTCCCACATCCTCCCAAGGTCAGGGTCAACCTGAGTTGTTCCGTATCATCTTTCTTTGTTCTTCACTCTATGACTTAGAGGACACTGCCGATAGATGGAGGTGAGGGACACAGAATCTTAATCTTAAGGGCTGGGAAAGAGCAATGAACACACACGTAGTGCCAGAGTGCACACAAACAAGGCAACCTATGTGTTTTGAAGGATGGCGAGCCCCTAGCTCCAGCTCACTATTGGCCAATTTGAGACGGCAGAAGGGAACACATTTAACAAGAATGGAAGGAGGTCTACCCTTGGAATAGAATTGTTAGCATGCCGTCTGGGAAGAAGGGTCTTCATTCTAAGAGTCTGCTTAGACATCTTCTCCAGTCCAAAGAATAAGGAAACAAGTACTATTCTATCGTAGCTGTTGCGTGGTGGGTTAAGTAGAGAGACAGGGGATGGTTTTAGAGGTGAGGCCCCACTGTAACTCCAACAACTCAACCTTGAAGGTGACAGGATAGGTGTTCTGTTTAGCAGAGTACAAATCCCAAGGACTTGCAAGCCCTTGGTGGACACCTTCCTGGGAATAGCATTAGACTTGGAATATAGCTATGAGGGAGTGTGTGTGTGTGTGTGTGTGGGGGGGGGGGGTACTTATTTAGATCCTAACAACAAAAATAGGGCTTTGTGCAAGGCAATGGAAAACCAGCTAATCAGGGTAAGCTTCCCCTTTGGAGACCCTTTCTTGGATAAACAGGCCTGCAGCAGCTGCAGGGCTCTTAGGAATTTGTGTGCGGAACTGCATCGACCTTTCAAACAAAATGTGCTTGCATCTCCCTTCTAAGTCCTCACTATCCATGCTTCTAGGTTTATGTAAATGTGACCCTACTTCCAAAGTACAAAGGCTTTGAAGCTGGGCTGGGCTGGGCTGGGCTGGACTTGACAAGCTTGCCTGAACCCCCGACCAGAGACATGATTTGACTTTGAAGAAAAGCCTGAGTTTATTTGTTCAACATTGATCTTAAGCTTCCTCCAGATCCCCAGAGGCACTATGAGAACTTACACAGTCAACTAGACCCCCAAGTTACGTGTTAGCAGGCCTACATCTGTTCTGAGACGTGCTGGCCACCACTCAGAGGGGCTGAAGTTACTTGATCATCCCTTCTGTTTTGGTCCAGGCTCTTAGTGAGCACCCTAAACTGGCTTTGAATTAACACTGCTCCTCCTCCAGCCGTCCAAGGGATGAGATTACAGGTGTTCACCGCACTCAGTGGAGAGTCCTTGGTTTGGCAGGCAATCACTAACTGCGAAGAGTCTGGGGGTGGGAGTCTTAGTTTTTTCCCCACAGGGTTCCAAGATGAACTGATGATGAGACAAGAGGCAGAGAGAGACTGCGCATCTCATTTGCTGTGTGATCTGCCCCGTGATTGTGCACAAAAACCGACCAGAAACTCCCCAAGGACGATGCAAAAATAAACCTTCCCTGACTGCTTAGAAACAGAAATAGCCCATGTCCCTGTGGAGAGTCGAACCTTCAAAAGGTCTGGGAAAACTGCAGGAAGAAGCCCGGAGAGAGCCTCATCCCAGGCTGTTTGTCTGCTGGGCACTAAGAAGCCCCAGGCAAGTGAGGCTCTGAGAGGCAGCCACAGCTGCCCAACTGCGCATGCTCTTCAGGACAAGTACAGCACTCACCCAGGGTTCGGATGGTGTTGCTGGGCCAACTGCGCGGACTGAAGCCATGAGAATTCATGGCTCTCACAGCAAACTGGTAGTTGGTATCTGGATCAAGGCCTTTGATAACCATGGAGTCCATCTGCAGGCGCTCTTGGATTATGGTCCAGCTCTTGTCAAAATCCGGCCTTTAATGATTAAAAATAAGAAAAGCAACGGTTCAGAAATACCACAGGGAAAAGAGGCTCGCTGGTCATTTCACTCTGAGAGCTATGCTCATAAAAGTGAATTAACATTTCCTATCTGAAAGTGGTCCTGTTTTCAAACCATAACGTCATCAACTGGAAGCGTCTGCCAATAAAAGCAAGTAGATCATCTTTAGGGGCAATTCTAATCACTGCTTAGAGACCATCTACTTCTGCCTGCTTGGCCTTCACCAGGACATAAAGACCCCACGTGGGAGCATTTATCTGCAAGAACTGTATTTTCCAGATGTTCCCTGAACAAGGCTCTCAGCTGGCAGTCCCATCCTGACCATAGAGGTCAGGAGAGCAGAGATTCCACCTCTCTGCAACCTATTCCTGAGTAAACAAATACAAATTTTATAGGGTGACGGGTGGCATGAATTGCCATGGGAACACTCATGATGACTACATTCACAGACATTCATAGTAACCAGAAATGATATCTGTGTCAATGTGCTACCTTTTCACATGTCCTCCCGAGGGCCTTGCAGAGAAGGTAGGTCCTTCATTTAGACTTTTAATCAAGGAAGTGACATTCACCAAGCCAGGATAGTCTCTGGAATTGGAGGAGCCAAGTTCAAATCTGAGTTCTGCTACTTAGTAGCGGCAGATCCTTCTGTTTTACATATATATATATATATATATATATATATATATATATATATATTTTTTTTTTTATTTTAGGTCTTTAAGTCTCAGCTTTCCCACATGTAATATGTGAACATACAGGGACCAAAGGGACTGCCATGAAGATTACATGAAGCACACATGCTTAGCCTCCACTCTAGGACCTTGCTGTAAATATGTGCCTGTTACTTCTCAGGGGACTCATTTACTTCTGGAGTTAATAACTCATAACTGCTTGCTTACTGCACACTCCCATATTGTACTGCTAACCCATGTGGCTACTCAGCCCTTGAGATAGAGCCAGCATGAATTAAGACATACTATAAGTATAAAATGCTCACATGCTTTTAAAGTAAAAAAAAAAATGAAAAAGGAAATCTATCTCTTCTGTAAATATAAAATTGATTTAATCTTCATATTGAATTCATGTTGAAATGATAATATTTTGGATGTAGCGGTATCCAAATTGTTAATAATAAATATAATTATAAATATAAATACCTTATTTTACATTTATAATATACTATATATTTAACTTATAAATATAATTATAAATGCAAATAACAAAAATAAAATAACTTTTTAGAACTCATTTACATGGGCTGGAGAGTTGGTTTGGTGGTTAGGAGCACTTATGCTTCCAGAAGACCTGGGCTCGATTCCCAGCATCCATGTTGTGGCTCATCACCACCTGTAATTCCAATCCAAGGGATGTCAGACACACACGTGGTGCACACACACGCACACAAACAAGAACACTCACACACATAAAATAAATTCATCTTTAGATTTAAAAATTTTTATTTTGTCTCTTTTTACCTTAATAAGGTCACAACTAAAACATAAACTCACGTAGGGCTATCCAGCATCTCTGTAGGACAGACACTGTAGCTGATAGTTTAAGAGACGACTCGCGGTAAACAACACACACCAGGTCCAGACAATACCACGTGTAGAAGGTTTAATTGGGGAGAGTGGGGGGAGGTCGCGAGCAAGACAGAAAGGGAAGAACAAAAAAGGGGCGGAGGGAGGAGGGTTTCTCCTTTATATCTGCGTGATGACGCATGTACTGCCCAGGTGAAATTGGGTAGCCCTAGGGGTTCTTGGGAATGGGGGGGGGGCATTGCCATGGTAACAGATCTATGGTCCTGCCTGTCTCCAGATGCAGGCACTTGGTGATGCTAACAGTAGCCCCATTTGGATGCTCTAGCTAGAGGAGAGGAAGAACACTGCAGGGTGTAAGAAAGAGGAAGTGAAAGTTGGGAATAGCAGTGCACAGCAGGGGGCTTAACTGGAGGGTTTGTGTTGATAGCTGCTAATGCCAGCATTTACCAAAATGTTTTAAAGTGTTAAGCACTGTTCTGATACCTTAACTCATTTACCTCTAATAACTATTCTCTGTAGTAGGCACTAACCTTAAAAGGCTCAATCTTTTGTTTTTGATTTCAGTATAAAAGAGAAACTAAATCTCTGAAAAGGCAAGAAATTTGACCAAGGTTACAACTGAGAACTGCTGAGGCCAACTTGGGTTGATGGGCTGAAGTTAAATTAAAACAAAACAAAACAAAAACACTTGATACTGGATTAGAAACTGGTGATGGTGGGCAGAGGGCGATTATTAGACCTTCAGCTGGTTCCCTCCCTGCACCTTCCATCTGGTGCGAAATGCCCCTTACTCCCAGGTGTTCAAAGAGTATCAGGAAACAAAAATGTTGGTGTTTGTCTTTTGTGTAAGAACATATCAGGAAAAGAAATAAGAGGAGAAGCCTGGATGGACCCCGTTCTTACAGGTGTGCTTGCCTCGTTCTTCACTAGCAGGACTTACTAAAAGTCCAGGAAATGGACGTGGGTGTGAGCTGTGTGTGCTGACAGTGTCTCTTCTGGGGGGGGGGGGGGGGGGAATCACAGGGCATGCCCACTGGAGGAAGCAGGGCTGGTTCTTCCCTGTCTTGTCCTAAAGGTGGAATTCTTCTCTACAATGACTTTATCATCAAAGAGAAGAGCTGAGCCAGTGAAGGAAACTCATTTGCAAATTCACATTAGCACAGAATCACTCCACAGTGGAGAGCCACTGGAGATACCAAAAAGCAAAGGCAGAGGAGATGCGGTCTCTAGATAAAACTCTCCTATTATTTGCTAAGCTTCCCCTGTGCTATTTCTAGAGGAAAGAATCTTAATCTCTTTGGATGTGCTCTTGTTTACCCAGAGCTACTTGCAAATGTCTGCAGCCATCTTCAGGCAAAAGTTACAGGGGGCTGGGAGGTAGGGAGGATTTTATATTCTTTGCTCATCTCATGCAGACAAAGGGGAAAAAAAAACTATTTCCAATGGAAATGATAGAAATCATTAACATAATTTCATAATATATAGCTCACACAGACTGAGTGATAGTTCAAAACCTTTAATATTTTGCCTCTAGTTTTGGGTCAGGCTTTCCATTTCCTTGGTCCCAGAGTCTCTTGAGGTTCAGAGGACAAAGGTGAGGCTGACAGAGATAACCTGGAGGGAACATTGTCTTGAACCATCCTCAACAATAGCTTTATCTTCTTCCACGGGAGAGAATTTTATCCTAACTACAATGGTGGCAGCCAAGTCACCATAGCAACACTATCCTACCACTTTTGCCCACAATGAAAGGCCAGAGTAGGAGGAGTTAACTGTGAATGTGCTGCCATTAGCTATCAGCAGCTCAAATTTGCAGCTCTAAGAAGTGGCCAGGCATCTCACACCTTAGGAGGGGTTAGGCAAGGAGATTCCTGGCTGGCTTTTAGAATGATTGGGCAGTGAGTAGGAAGAGCCAAGGGTGCCAATTCAAGCAATCAGGGTGCCCTCACCCAGTGGCTCACTTTATTGGAAAGAATTAAGATCCAGTCTGGTAAGTGTTTGAGAGTTCCCAGAAATTATAAGCAAGATTTTGTATTTGAGCCCTTGTTTTACTTTTCTAAGTAAAAGCCCCCTAGGTTCTTAATCATATTCTCAAAGATAATTATGATACCCAAAGCTTATGAGCCAGATCTACCATTCTACTTTTGTAAACATAGAAAGAAAATAATTTACTTAAAGATACAAAACTGTATTTTTCTCTAATTTCGTTTCTTGTAACATTTTGATCACCTTACCCATTGCTAGTCAAAATCTTAGTGAACAGTCATTTTCTTGATACCATGGAATTATGCCTTGGCAGGGTCCAATATAACAGGAGTTACATTCAGTGAGGCTTCTAGGGAAGTATAAAGACAGCCTACCTTGGGGAGCTAACAGTGTAATTGCGGGAATAGTACATCTGGGGGTCAGTGCAGGAACAGGACCTCAAAGAATTAGCAGGAAGGCAAAGCAAAATAGCATATTTTAATGATTGTATTTGAAATTTAATTTTAATTGTATGTGTGTGTGTGTGTGTGTGTGTGTGTGTGTGTGTATGTGCTCGTATGTGCTCCACTAATATATAAGTGTCAATTATATATAAGACGGCATAATATGTCCTGGAGTTGAAGTTACAAGTGATTGTGAGCTGCCTAGCATGGGTGCTGGGAACTGAACAGCAAGGTCCCTTAATGGCTATGCCGTCTCTCAACCCCAAGAACTGAATTAAAACAGTTCAATGTAAACTGACCTCCTCTGAGAAGTCTGTAAGAACCAGAAGACTTCAAATTAAATTATGTAAGTGTTCGGATTTGAACAAACGTAGGAATGGAACCCAAGGAACAAATGGAGAATCTTTGGGTGGAGAAAATCAAAGCAACAACAAGTATGCCACATAATATGTTAAGTGCAAAATGTGTGTAGGTAAATGTGATAACCAAAGAGAAGGGATAAGCCCTGATAAGGGTATCCATCTGATCTATACAAAAGATGGGTGCAAAGCTTAAGAACACATGAGTAAGTAAACAAGCTGGTAACATCTTTCTTTCTCTGTACACAGGCAAGGTTTTCTGTCTCAATGTCTGCTTAACCACTGAGCTGTATTTGGTCCTACTAACTGAGCAACAAAAGTTAGCTGTGTTTATTCCAAAATGTATTGATGATTTATTAGTGCTTTGTTTGAGAAAGGGCCTTACACTATAGCCCGGGCTGCCCTCAAATGTTGACCTTCCTGCCTCAGCCTCTGGAGTATATAAATTACAGGCATACACCACTATATCTGACTTCATTTTGTGGCCTTCCTGTTTATTATAATTATTAATATTTCAGAAAGCAATGAGATGTAAGTATAAAATGAGTGCTAGTTATACTGTTTTTAAAGACTTGATAAAGCTGAAACCTAAATAATTATGTTTGAACCAGGAAAAGGGAAGATTTAAGAAATTATTGTAAAATTCTAGAAGGATTCTGCCCTCAGCATTGCAAATGACTTTAAGTTTTTGGTTCTCTTCAAGAAACTATCAGTATAGATAAGACCTTCAAAGTACATAAGAATTTCAAGGTAGCAACCCAGTGAGGGAACCCACATACAAAGGAACTACCATAGCTACATTAATAAAGAGGTTAATTGATGCACATTTACAGAATTTGTCTTAAAAAGGAGTGTTTATGGTATTAGCATCATTTTAAAAATGAGTTATAAATCTTAACTGATTTTTAAGTATTAAACTTTCAACAAGAATTTCAGTGCTGCACAGTGAGAACTTCTAAGTAAGTAAACGGGGGGGATGTAATAGTTGATTTCTATTATGAATCTGACAAAAATTTGAAATATCTAGGTGGTATTGTCTGTGAATGTGTTTCTAGGGAAGTGTCACTGATGTGAAAAGAGCCACTCTGGGTGGGGGCACCTAGGATTCCATCTTAACTAACAAGAAGGAAGTAGGTGTAGCATCAACATTCGTCTCCCTCTGCTTGCTGACTGTGGATGCCCTATGGCCATCTGCCTCAAGCTCCTGCTACCACAGATAAAGCAGCTGCCACCACCACACCTTCCATCCCATGAAGGACTGTACCCTCAAACTGTGAGGCACAATAAACTGCCTTCCTTGAGGAGTTTCTGTCTGGTGATCTGTCATAGCAATAAGAAAATTAAACAACATAATGAGTGTGTACATATAAACTGACTTATGCCCAAGATATCTATCTGTACAAGTGCATGTGTACAGGAGTGTATACATGCATGTGTTCTCTTTCTCTCTCTTCAAGGGTCTTTAGAGGATGCAATCATACCAACACAATATAAAACTAGACAACAAGTACCTTGAAAAACTTTACTGAAGGTCTTGTAAGAAAACAAGAAAGAAAAAATAATTAACTTTTTGATGTTCTGCTTCTAAAATACATATATTGAAAATATTTAATGATTGTTGTTTAATTAGCCAGCCTGGATTACTCATGTGTCTTAGAAAAGTTCAAATGGGTAAATAAGAATGTGCATGTGTGTGTGTGTCTGTGTGTGTGTGTGTGTGTGTGTGTATGTGAGTGTGGCAGGGATAGAGTCCCAAGAACAATGTAAGTGGTTATAAAAAGAAAAGTTACATGGCAGTAGGAACAATTCTCAGATAAAGAAGGCATGGTCAAGTTAAAAACATCAACAAAGATTTTAGTAGTTTGATCTCAAAATGAAAAAAGGAGTCATATTTTAAAAATCCAAAGAATTTTAGGGAATATGGATATTTTTCTGGGACATGGACTCTCTCTGTGTACCAGCTAGTTTATGCCAACTTGACAGAAGCTAGAGACATCAGGGACTCAAGTGAGGAGGAAGACTCAATTGAGAAAATACTTCTGTAAGATCAAGCTGTAGGCAAGCCAGTAGGGCATTTTCTAAATTAGTGGTTGATCAGGGAGGGCCCAGCCCTTTGTGGGTAGTGCCACCCCTGGACTAGTGGTGCTCAGTTCTATAGGAAAGCAGGCTGAGCAAGCCATGAGGAGCAAGCCAGTAAGCAGCACTCTTCCATGGCCTCTGCATCCGCTCCTGCCTCCAGGTTCTTGCCCTGCTTGAGTTCCTGTCCCGACTTCCTTTGATGATGAGCTGTTATACAGAGCTGTGAGTGAAATAGACCTTTTTCTCCCCAAGGAGCTTTAGTAATGAAGTTTCATCATAGCAATAGTAAGATTAACTAAGACACTCTCCATAAGATGTGAGACAGAATCAAAATTAAAAATGACTTCGGTGTGTAGAGATGCAAGGGCAAAGCCAACCTAAGGGAAATTTAATACTATGTTTAGAAAAAAAATCTCATGTTAACTTTTTTAGCAAGTCAATTCAATAGACATAAGGGGCAAAACCCCGAGTTAAAACAAACAAACAAACAAACAAACAAACCTACAGCAGAAAAGGCACTAAAATGGACTTTCAAAGTCATCACATGCCCGGCGTGAACTCTGAGGGTCATCTGCTGTAGAAAAGGCCCACTACTCAGAGTAGGAAGTGGTTTTCTATGTTGACCAGTCAGCACAGTAGTTCTCTATCTTCCTAAGCTGCAACCCTTTGGAGTTCTTCATGTCGTGGTGACCCCCAACCATAAAGTTATTTGTGTTGCTACTTTATAACTGTAATTTTGCTACTATTCTCAATCATAATAGGAATATCTGCTACATGGGATATCTGATATTCCACCCTTGGGAAAGGGTCTTTTGACCCCCAAATGGGGTCGGGACCCACAGGTTGAGAACCACGGACTTAGCCAGTCCTTGTCCACTAGGGGCAGAGTTCAAAGGGTGGATACTGCTTGGCCTGAAAGAGGCAAGACTGTATCCCCTGATGAGGGTGTAAACACTTCTGAGTATTACACCTGGGAATAAGATGCCCAATGGGTTCTTACAGAGAGATTAGAAGGGAAGCCTGGTGTCATTTAGGAGTGGTTAGGAATAAGGTGTATGTATGCCTTGGGAGGGATGGCCCCTGCAGCAATGGCTCTACAGAAGCAGAGGAAGGTAGCCATCATTTGTGGAAGGTTAAGTAAAAAAGCAACTTCTAGAACAGGGTAGAGAGCCTCGGACCTCAAACCACATTGATTCAGAGGAATGCTTTTTCTATGATCCACAGAAAGACAGGCACTGGGCACTGTAATGTACACACACGCACTCACACACTGAAACAAGTTTCACAACCCTTGCTTTTATGCCCTTTTGGATACCCTCTCATATTTTTCTTTGTTATTCTATTGTATTTTCCTTTTGATAAAGTGGAAGGCCAGGACCTCCTCAATGAGTCCAAATACCTTCCAATCTGTCGTCTTTCACAGTTTGAGAACCGGCGTCCTTGAAGCTGAGGTGGAGGTGAAGCTTAAACATCCTACAGACATTAACTAGGAAACTGGGCTCAAGGTATTTACATCACACTTGAGAGTAGACTTTGTTGGAGCGGAAAGCCCCACAACAGGGGATGTGATAAAACATACAGAATGGCCTGGAGAGTGGAGGTTGCCCTGTTGGCCTAAGGTAGAGTGGACCAAATGCATAGTGCCATCAGATACTTGTGGTCCCTTTCAAGTATAGGAACCATCAATGTGGATGATGGTTCCTCCAATTTAACATTTAATGTTTGCTGAGGGACACTGAATTCGCTGATAGCTTGAGAGCATCCAACGAGGTTGGCCTTTTTGGGCATCAATGGGAGAAGAGGCCCTTGGTCCCATGAAGGCTCGATGCCCCAGTATAGGAGAATTCGAGGGTGGGGAGGTGGGAGTGGATGTGTGGGTGTGTGGGTAGGGCACTCCCTCATAGAAGCAGGAGGAGGGGGGATGGGATAGGGAGTTTCTTGGGGGGGAAATTTGGAACAGAGATAACATTTGAAATGTAAATACATAAAATATCCAAAAAAAAACCCCAGTTTATTCTTTAAATATGTATCTTATACCTTTTGTTGCTTTTTAAAATAAATAAACCATACTTTAATATAGAAACATTAAAAAAAAAAAACCCGGCATGTCCCACTTCCCACTTCATTCTTCATGAGCTCCAGCTCAGGTGCTAGTGTCATGGGTTTTTCTAAAGAAGCCTTGTCATGGTGCCCTGAACCTAGTGCTGCTGGTACACTGACGATCACCTTTGGATGTGGTTTCTTTCATTTTTCTGTCTCTCTTTCCTGACTGTAAGCTAAAAGACCATTGGGACTTTGTCCTGTTCGTCTCTGCATTCCTTGAGAAGCTTGCATGGTCTTTCAAAAATGCTAATCCTGAAATTGCTTTGCTCCTTAAAAGTTTCTGAGGTTCCCTTTTCCCTTCAGGATAAAAAGTGAACTCTTTCTTGGCGCCTTCCTTGGTCTGACTCCTGCTTACTCCTCTCCCCATGCATCGCTCCAGGCTTTCTCAGCAATTTCAGGAACACTTTCTTCTTGCCTCCAAGCCATTGCTTAAGTGGCTTCCTCTAGTCTAACTCTTTCATATTGCTCCCTCCCTCTTCTGTAGCTATCGCTGACGTGCCTTTCCTAGCTACCTTAAGAAGCCTGCCCAGACGCCTTCAGAACTGGGTCACCCACAAACATGTGCAACTTTGATCTGTCAATTACAACTTTCAAGATTTAAATAAGTTCAGATGCCAAGAAAGCATTCCCCAGCCCTGCTGTGCCATTCAGCACTCCAGACTCTCTGCATTCCTCATGACACTGTCGCAAAGCTCCAGTCACAGTTTATTTGCCTCTAAATATCTTACCTATGATTGATACACATTCATTAACAACACAGGCTAGTACATGTCTTAGTAGGCTCTTATAAGGTGTTTGAGGAAATTAAAATATGTTAGGAATAATAGGATACTTTAAGCCACTGGTCAAGAAAATTCAGCTGTCAACCTTTATGGGAACACAATTACTGAAGTCTTAAGGTCCACAGCTGCCTTCCTATAACGATGGTAGAGCAGAGTGTCTGAGATAGACCTTGTATTGCTGAAGGAGCCAAAATGCTTTCTAATCCTTCAAGAAAAGGCCTGCCAATTCCTGACCTAAGGTGTTGTCTTTAACCTTCTTATGCCACTGTGACTGTCTGACGAAGCCTGTGCACCCCTTCTTAGAACAGTTTCATATGCATACATTTAGATGTAAGATCACAATCACTATGTTGACAGCAATTATCTAAGTGGTACGTGTGAAATTTTCACACGTACCACTTTATTAACATGTTAACTGAGAGAACCCAGTGATGAACGTCAGTCACTGTGACCGTTTCTGCTTAGTGATAAACCTAGCTTCTAGTTGAGATATGTACAATTGTGATGCGGTTAGAAAAGGCAGCCGAGTGGTGGGGGCTGGGACAAAAGTCCCAAGAACTACTTTGTCCTCGTGGTTTGGAGTCGCTATTGATGAAGACAGTGTCAGGTTTCACTTGCCAAAATGAAAATATAGTTATGAAAAAGGAAAATATAGTTCCAACTGAGTACAAAGACCCATTGACTATCTAATATGCCTTTTGGGGACCTAAAGACTGCAAAATAAGCTCCTGGCTTTAAGGGAAGAGACTCAATCCCATAGATCAGTCAGGGCCCACAGAACATGAGGGAGAAAAAGCTCCATGCTCTCAATAGAGCTTCTGCTGTCTCTTCTATAGGCTAATTTTATGCAAAGCTTGCTCCTTACAGGTTAATTTTATGCAAAGTTTGCTCCCCACAAAAATGAACTGTGGTGTTTAGTCCAAACCATTAAGTCATCACATTAAAAAATAAATAAATAAAAAGTCTATTTGACCTTCAGTTTGCTTGGCCTCTCTTTATTTACATACTGATCTAAACTAATCAAATGACAAACAGATGGATGGAACAGGGTGATGATAAACTTGACAGACAGCTTGTCCTAGGTGGGCAAGAGAGCAGGCTTTTCCATTTGCAGTTTAAATGGCTCCCAAAGCTGCTACGTGGGAATTCAATTTATATCAACTCCTGCCACCCTGACAAGGAGTTTCGCTAGAAACCATCACAGGATGAAGAATTGAAGTTTGAAGGGATCTACCTGTAGGACTGGAGGTTTTATTTCTGCAAAAACATTTATCCCTTTCATCTAAGCCTGAGGCCTTAATGGGTAGCAGAATTTCTAGGACCGTGTGGCAGTCTGCAAGCTGCTTCTGAGATTTTCAATTTTGAAAGTAAAGTAATAAAAAAAAGAATTCTTACTTTCACATGGCATCATTTGTTAACTTGAACTCTCGGTTGGCGTCTAAGCTAGTCTTCTTATTGCTAATTTTGGTCCTTTTGGCAAGGAGAGCTTATACTTGAACACCCAAGTTCCTAAATAATTTCTCCAGACAAACGGGGATGGGGAGACATTTTTCATTGCTTTCCATTCTTTCTAAATGGATTTCGTTAGCATAGCTCTTTAGAGCTGGATATGTAGTTCAGGAGCAGGTGGGAGGTCCTCCTGCATAAGAACAATAAAATGACAGAGAAGAAAAGAATTCATAAATGTTTTCAATACTAACATTTGAGGGCTAGGAAAACTAATCTAGGTCCACGTTCCTCTTAAATATTGTGGTCGTTCATCTGGTTTATGGCTATAAATTCTAGCTGTGAGTCAAGTTCTATGAAGAAAGCTAGTGGTTCACTAATTGGTAGAGACCACTAAATCTCAGGTTTGACGGCCTCTGGGATGAAGTTGTAGTCAGAGCCTTCAAGTGAGTCACAAATACTGAGATTATTTGGTGCTTCACCAGATCCTGAACTGATAGCCTTTATTTTTTTACAGTGTGTGTGTGTGTGTGTGTGTGTGTGTGTGTGTGTGTGCGTGCACACACACACACACACACACACACACACACACACACACATGAGCATGGCAGCCCACATGTGGAGGTCAGAGTGTAACTTGGTGGAACCAATTCTCTCCTTCCATCATGAGCTTCTGGGATCAAACGCTGGCCATCAAGCTTTTCCGCAAGCTCCCTTTATCTGCTGAGCCATCTCACAGGTGCCTGCTAACCACTGTGTGATTATAAAACAATAGCCTTAAATATCTTCCCCTGGTGGCTGGATAGTCACAGTGGGCCAAAGGGGGCTGGGCCCTGGGTGAGACAGGCATGTGCAGAACTCACATTGGATCTTTTCTGGGTTTTATTTCTGCATTTGATGGGATAGGATCTTGACTACCACAGTGGCCTCTATCATAGTAGCAACAAAGGGTTCCCTTAGCTATATTTCTCTAAAATTTTTTTACGTTGTTTCCTTAAAAACAAATGGCTGGTAATGTAATCATCTTTAAGTGTCTCAGGGTAAAAGAGTCGGCATTAAAAACCCCTCCATGAACCTCCGCCCCTGTCCCAAGTGCTGAGAGATATCTTTGGTCTTTTCCCCCTAAGACCATCTGAATTTTCTAGCTAAAGTAAGTCAGACCCACAGGTTACCCAGCTTGCTCAGGGTTTTAGCTAGTCATTCAACCCATGACAACCAGTGTTCAAGTGTTTCCCAGCATCTGTCTGACATGTAATATGAGGTAGAATCCAGGTTCCAGGA
>JADRCD010000201.1:0-10624 GCA_019843815.1 Montemys delectorum
AGGAAATGTTCCTTTTCTGCTCTCAAATACCAAAATATTATATCCAATAATGGACAGAAGCTGGGGGCCCCTGAGGATGAATTGGGAATAGTTATATGAAGCAGAGGAGGACGATGACCCATAGGAAAACCAGCAGTCACAACTAACCTAACAACCAATTACCAACCAAGATCTCTCAGACACTGAGCCTCTAACAAGGCTGCATACATCAGCCGATATCAAGCCCCCAACAGATATGCACCATAAGACTGCCTGGGCTGGCCTCAGTGAGAGAAGACACATCTTATCCAGTGAGAGACTTGAGGCCCCAGGGATTGGGAAGTGTTGGGTTTGGGGAGGTAGAGATATCCTCTTGGGGATGGTGAGAAGGTATGGGATAAGGTAGAGTCAGGGGGCAGACCAGGCGTGGGTGACTACTGGTATGTAAAAAAAAGATTAAAGAATAAAAATACTACCAAATAAAACAAAATAAGCTTGTAAATATGTCAACATGCTATTTATACTGTAGTTTTCTAAGGGATAATTAAAATTACTGATATTTGCATGAAGCTAATCTTTATCAATGATTGCCTTAAGTGTCCAGTTCTGATTGAGGTCCTGGACTCAGAAAATTGTGGAGGAATGGAATGGGAAACACATGCTTTGATTATGCTGCTTCCTAAAAAATGACATTTCCAATGACCCCAAAAATGGCAGCAGAGAGCTCCTAAACCTAATAAACAACTTCAGCAAAGTAGCTGGATATAAAATTAACTCAACCGAATCAGTGGCCTTCCTCTACACAAAGGATAAACAGGTGGAGAAAGAAATTAGGGAAACAACACCCTTCACAATAGTCACAAATATTATAAAATACCTTGGTGTGACTCTATCTATGCAAGTAAAGATCTGTTTGACAAGAACTTCAAGTCTCTGAAGAAGGAAATTGAAGAAGATCTCAGAAGATGGAAAGATCTCCCACGTTCGTGGGTTGGCAGGATTAACATAGTAAAAATGGCCATCTCGCCAAAAGCTATCTACAGATTCAGTGCAATCTCCATCAAAATTCCAACTCAATTCTTCACAGATGTAGAAAGAGCAATTTGCAAATTCACCTGGAATAAGAAAAAAACCCTACATAGCCAAAACTATTCTCAGCAATACAGAAACCTCTGGTGGAATCATCATCCCAGACCTTAAGCTGTACTACAAAGCAATTGTGATAAAAACTGCATGGTATTGTTACAGTGACAGGCAGGTAGATCAATGGAATAGAATTGAAGACCCAGAAATGAACCCACACATCTATGGTCACTTGGTCTTTTACAAAGGAGCTAAAACAATCCAGTGTTGAAAAAAACAGCACTTTCAACAAATATGCTGGCTCAACTAGCTGTTAGCATATAGAAGGTGGCAAATTGATCCATTCTTATCTCCTTATACAAAGCTCAAGTCCGAGTGGATCAAGGACTTCCTCATAAAGCAAGATACACTCAAACATATAGAAAAGAAAGTGGGGAAGAGCCTCAAGCACATAGGCACAGGGGAAAATTTCCTGAACAGAACACCAATAGTTTATGCTCTAAGATCAAGAATCGACAAATAGGACTTCATAAAGCTGCAAACTTCTGTAAGGCAAAAGACACTGTCAATAGGACAAAATGGCAACCAACATATTGGAAAAAGATCTTTACCAATCCTATATCTGATATAGGGCTAACAACCAATGTATACAAAGAACTCATGAAGTTAGACTCTAGAGAACCAAATAACACTATTAAAAAATGGGGTACAAACAGAAAAAAGAATTCTCAATTGATGAAAACCGAATGGCTGAGAAGCATCTAAAGAAATGTTCAACATCCTTATTTATCAGAGAAATGCAAATCAAAACAACCCTGAGATTCCATCTCACACCAGTCAGAATGGCTAGGATAAAAAACTCAGGTGACAGCAGATGCTGGAGAGATTGTAGAGAAAGAGGAACACTCCTTCATTGCTGGTAGAATTGCAAACTGGTACAACCACTCTGGAAATCAGTTTGGCAGTTCCTACAGAAATTGGACATAATTCTACCAGAGGACCTAGCTATACCACTCCTGGTATATACCAAGAAGATGCTCCAAAATGTAATAAGGATACATCCTCCACCATGTTGATAGCAGCCTTATTTATAATAGTCAGAAGCTAGAAAGAACCCAGATGTCCCTGAACAGAGGAATGGATTCAGAAATTGTGGTACATCTACACAATGGAGTACTAATCAGCTATTGAAAACAATGAAGTTATGAAATTCTTGGGGAAATTGATGGACCTGGAGAATGTCATCCTAAGTGAGGTAACCCAATCACAAAAGAACACACATGGTATGTGTGCTCTGATAAGTGGTTATTAGCCAAGAAGTTTGGAATACAGGAAGAACAACCCACAAAGCACAAGAAACTCAAGAAGAAGGAAGACCAATATGTAGACATTTCATTCCATCTTAAGAGGGGGCACAAAATACCCATGGAAGGAGTTGCAGAATATAAATATGGAGTAGAGACTGAGGGAATGACAATCCAGCCTGATATAGCAGTCTCCTGAGAGGCTCTGATATACCTAACTAATAAAGATGTTGAGGCTCACAGCCGTCCAATGGACTGAGTACAGGGTCCCCAATGAAGGAGTTAGAGAAAGGACCAAAAGTGCTGAAGGGTTTGCAGCCCCTTAGGATGAACAATATGAACTAACTAGTACCCTCAGAGCTCTCAGGGACTCAACCACCAACCAAGGAGTACACATGGTGGGAATGATTACTCTGGCAGCACATGGATAGCCAAGTCGGTCAAAAATGGGAGGAGAGACCCTTAGCCCTCTGAAGGTGTTGTGTCCCAGTATAGGGGAATTCGAGAGCCAGTAAGTGGGAGAGGGTGGGGTGCTGAGGATGGGCATGGGGGGAGAGAATAGGGGTTTGTTCTTGTTGTTTTTTGTTTTTGTTTGTTTTTTTTTTTAAATGGAAAACAGGGAAAGGACATTTGACATGTAAATAAAGAAAATATCTAGATAAAAAAAGAGAAAAAACAAAAAAATAATCAAACAAACAAAAAACACCAACAAGAATTAGAGAAAAGACTCCAGGAACTCTTTGATAATCCCATATAGAGCACCTGGAATGGAATTCTGCCCTACCTCCTTCTCTTTCTTGGCCCAGTGATTGGCTTACTAATTCTACTGTTCTTTGGACCTTTTCTTTTTAATAAAATTATGGCCTTCATTAAAGGGGTAAATATGTGCAATTAAGGCTCAACCCTTGCAGATTCCTTAGTACTGTCTGGCAATGTCAGATCTGGGAGATGGTTTTGATGACATTACTACAAATAACCCTTAAAAAAACCCAGCGCATGCATCGTCCTTCACCTTTCCAGTGTGATAGACTGGCTAAGCAGTGACAGGCAACTGATAGGAGGAAGCTTCCCTTAGCATGAATGGCACTCTAGGACAGGGAATCATGCTAAGTTGATGGGGTCTCCCCTTGATGTGTCAGGCCATTCTGGGCATGACTGTCTTTGCAACCTCTCTGACCTAAGATAGGCACAGTCTTCTTGGAGTCTCTAGGACAAGCTGATTTAGACATTGTCACCCTAAGTATGCCTTGTTTCTGTATACAAAAAGGGGGACCTGTTGGTTCCCCAAAGCTCCTGGTATCTCAGTCTCCATCTTGTTCTTGGGACATCATCTATTAACTTACACCCTTTTCGTTTCTAACATTATCTTGCTTCCTTTTCCATAACTGACTGAGAACATCTTACAATAGGGGGCTTTTGGGACTTTTACGATGGGGACATTCCTTTCCAGACTTTTTACAATGAGGACATTACATTTGCATTGATGTGTAACCAAGCGATAATACCTGTTTGGTCCATGCACCTGGAGAAATGTTTTGTAGTGGTTTGTAGCTGTATAAGCTCCTTGTTTCCCTAGAGTAAACTGAGTGTTGAACAGAATTTTTTGTCTTGTTTCCTTCCTTTGCATGTCCTGATAGCAATTTTTCATTGTTGCCCCCTTCCCTTGAGAACCCTGTTCTTTAAGTCCTGCAGGTTGGGGCACTTTCCCACTTTCTCTTCTATTACATTCAGTGTATCTGTTTTTATGTTGAGGTCCTTGATCCACTTGGACTTGAGCTTTATACAAAGTGACAAATATGGGTCTATTTTCATTCATCTACATATAGACAGCCAGTTAAACCAGCACCATTTATTGAAGATGCTTTCTTTTTTCCCATTGTATATTTTTGGCTTCTTGTCAATGATCAAGTGATGGTGAGTGTGTGTTCTTTATTTCTGGGTCTTCAAGTCTATTTCATTGATCAATGTGTCTGTCTCTGTACCAATACTATGCAGTTTTTATCATTATTGCACTGTAGAAAAGCTTGAGGTTTTCACTATTCTTTTTTTTTTTTTTTTTTTACTTTTCCAGATGAATTTGAAAATTGCTCGTTCCATGTCTTTGAAGAATTGTGTTTGATTTTGATGGGGATTTCATTGAATCTACAGATAGCCTTTGGTAGGATGGCCATTTATACTATGTTAATTCTGCCAATCCATGAGCATGGGAGATCTCTCCATTTTCTGAAAACTTCAATTTTTTTCTTGAGAGACTTGAAGTTATTGTCATAAAGATCTTTCACTTTTTTGGGTAGTGTTACCCCAAGATATTTTATATCATTTGTGGCTACTGTGAAGGGAGTTGTTTTACTAATTTCTTCCTCAGCCGGTTTATCCTTTGTATAAAGGAGAGCTACTGGTTTATTTGAATTAATTTTGTATCCAGATACTTTGCTGAAGTTGTTTGTCAGCTGTAGAGGTTCTCTGGTAGAATTTTTTGGGTCATTTATGTATACTATCATATCCTCTGCAAATAGTGATCCCTTTACTTCTTCTTTGCCAATTTGTATCTCCTTGATTTCTCTTTTTTTCCTCTCTCTTATTGCTCTAGCTAGAACTTCAAATACTATATGGAATAGATACTAGGAAAGTTCGCATCCGTGAATTGTCAATGATTTTAGTAAGATTGATTCAAGTATCACTCCATTTGTTTTTGTATTGCTGTTCGTTTGCAATAAATTGATTTTATTTTGTTTAGTCCTTGAATTCCTGATTTCTCCAATACTTTTTACATGAGGGGTGTTACATTTTGTCAAATGCTTTTTCAGCATCTAAGGATATGATCATGTAACTTTTTTCTTTGAGTTAGTTTATATAGTGGATTATATTCATGGATTTTCATATATTGAACCAACCGAGCATCCTTGGGATGAAGCCTACTTGATCGTATTGAAAGATGGTTTTGATGTGTTCTTGGTTTTGGCTTTCAAGAATGTTATGGAGTAGTTTTGCATGAATACTCATAAGTAAAATTGGTCTGAAGTTGTTTTTCTTTGTTGTGCCCTTGTGTGGTTGAGATATCAGAGTAATTACAGCTTCAAAGAATGAATTAGGTAGTGTCTTTTCTGTTGCTATTTTATGGAATAGTTTGAGGAATATTGGAAGTAGGTCTTCTTTGAAGATTTGGTGCACTAAAGCCATCTGGCCCTGGACTTTATATGGTTGCAAGGTTTTTAATGACTTCTATTTCCTTAGGTGATATGGTCCTATTTAGATAGCTGGCCTGCTCTTGATTTAATTATGGAATGTGGTATCTGTCTAGAAAACCATCCATTTAACCTAAATTTCCCAGTTTTGCTGCATATAGGCTTTTGCAGTACGATCTGATGATTTTTTTTAATTTCCTCTGTTTTGGGTTGTTGTATCTCTCTTTTCATTTCTGATTTTTTTAAATTTGTATACTGTCTCTGGGACCTTTAGTTAGTTGGCTACGGGTTACTTTCTTTATCTTGTTGATTTCTCAAAGAACACAGTTTTGGTTTTGCTGATTCTCTGTATCTTTGTCTTTGTTTCTATTTGGTTGATTTGACACTGAGACTATTTCCTACTTCTACTACTCTTGGTTGTATTTGCTTCCTTTTTTTCTAAAGCTCTCAGGTGTAATGTTAATTTGTTAGTTTAAGATATCTCTAATTCCCTTACCAGGGAACATAGCACTATGAATTTCCTATTAGGACTGCTTTCATTTTGCCCCATAAGTTTGCGTAGGTTGTGTCATCATTTTCATGAATTCCAGGAAGTCTTTAATTTCTTTCTTTATTTCTTCCCTAACTAAGTTTTCATTGAGTAGAGCGTTATTCAGTTTCCACATGTATGTAGTCTTTCTGCTGTTTTTGTTCTTATTGAAGACCAGCCTTAGGGCATGGTGATCAGATAGGATGCATGGATTATTTCAATCTTCTTGTATCAGTTGAGGCTTGTTTTTACCCTAAATATGTGGTCAATTTTCCAGAAGGTACCATGAGGTGGTGAGAAGAAGGCATATTCTTTTGTTTTGTAGATATCTGTTAAATCCATTCCGGTTCATTATCTCTACTAGTTTCACCGTGTCTCTGTTTAATTTCTGTTTCAATGACCTAGCCATTAGTGAGGATGGGGTGTTGAATTCTCCCACAACGATTGTTTAGGGTTTGATGTGTGTTTTGAGCTTTAGTTAAGGTCTCTTTATGAGTGTGGGTGCCCTTGTATTTGTGTCATAGATGTTCAGAATTGAGACTTTCTCTTGGTGGATTTTTTTCCTTTGATGAATGTAAAGTATCCTTTCCCATCTTGCTTGATAACTTTTGGTTTAATGCCTATTTTGTTGGATAGTAGGGTGGGAGCTCCATCTTGTTTCTTGGGACTATTTGCTTAGAAGACCTTTTTTCCATCCTTTTACTCTGAGGTAGTGATTCTCTGTTATTGAGCTCTGTGTCTTGTATGCATCAAAATGCTGGATTTTGTTTGTGTATCCAGTTTGTTAGCTTATGCATTTTTTGTTTATTTCAGTTGAGTCCATTAATATTGAGAGATATTAAAGGTAGATAATTGTTAGTTCCTTTTATGTTTGCTTTTGTAAGTGGCATTATGTGCATGTCACAGACATTTATTTTTATTTTAATTTTGTTTTTGCTTATTAACTTAAATCCTGCTCCTTCCACAATCCTTCCTGCTTCTCCTATCTGATACTTATCTTAGTTGTTGTGGTTCCCCTGGGATTCTCCCTGTCAAGGTACTTCAAGTGCAATTCTACGGGTCTGTTCTCCCACTGAGACAAGAAAAAGTACCCTAGCTAGAAGAAGATATCTCAATTACATGCAATACCTTTTATCGCACCCATTTTCAACAATAACATCAACAAATTAGATGGAGAATTCTGGCATCCAAGGACAGATTCCTCCACCATAGCACATAGCATAAGGCTCAGTAAAACACATACCAGAAATTAAATGAAATATTTCCATTGAAGTATGCAAAGACACAGAAAACAAAACTGATTTTCTTTTCTTTCCTTCCTTTTTTTCCTATTTTCTTTCCATTTAAAATAGTTTTCCTCCGATTACATAACCTGATTAGGGTTTTCCCAATTTCAGCTCCTCTCATCTCCTTCACATATCGCTCCTCAATACTACAATTCTATCTCACATTAGAAAACAGTTTTCTACGGAATATCCTTAGAATAATATATATTAGTGTAACATACACTGAGATAAGACAAGTATTAACACATATGTACTGGACAAAAATAAATGAACATAAGGAAAAGAGCCCATGAGAATGCATAAAATCAACAAGAACAAACCCCTGTTGCCTCCCCTCTCGCCATGCCTGCCACTCCACCCTCTCCCACTTATTGGCCCTGGCATTCCCCTACACTGGGGCACAAAACCTTCACAAGACCGAGGTCCTTTCCTCCTATTGATGATCTTATTTGCAATCCTCTACTGTACACACGCTGCTAGAACATTACGGGCTACTAGTCAGAAATATGGTTCCAGGGTCCCAAGAGCAGGTCCTATATGGGTGTGGGTCAGTAGAGAAAGTGATTTTCTTTTATCCAGTCAATTAAAATATTTCCTGGAGAAGATTAAAGCCACAAATGTGACTGTGAAAAAAAGTAAAAGAGTATTCTCATGACTGGGGGTATAGATCCTTGAAAGAGTTCTTGCATAGCCTAAACAAGGTCCTAACTTTGTTCCCTAGTACCTCTCAGAACAATGTAAAAGAAGCAGAATAAAACATTACAAATTTCAAAAAAAAAAAAGGAGGCATAAAATCCAGAGAGTCATGTGTTCACTTACAAATATCATTAAAAAGTCTAACATGTAAGACATAATACATATGCAAAGAACTTTTAGGTTAGAAATAGAA
Source organism: Montemys delectorum (assembly GCA_019843815.1). Classification (NCBI taxonomy): domain Eukaryota; kingdom Metazoa; phylum Chordata; class Mammalia; order Rodentia; family Muridae; genus Montemys; species Montemys delectorum. The sequence goes on from JADRCD010000201.1 coordinate 8,256, forward strand.
GGTAATTAATTTTTCTACAAAAATGAGCAAGGATAGATCGTGGGTCAATAGCTTAGAAGAGGGGGCAATTAGTAGAATATAAAGGGAATAGATAAAAAATGTAAAATTAAAAATTTAAGAACAAAGAAATTATTACTATATTGGGGATGGGACAAAGGTTTACTTTTACATTCAGATCTTGGTCTCCAAGTGTAACAAACTCATGAAATTGTTCTTGCTATTGCCTTGATCTCTGTGGGTTTTTTTTGTGTATCATTTTTGTTCACTGAGAAAGCTATGTCTCCTTGGTGTCCTCAATCACTTCTAGCTCTCACAATTTTTCTATTTCCTTGTCTATGGTGGTTCCCGAAGTCTGAAGAAAGAGAAATTGGAATGTGACACCCTCTTTAGAACTCAGATTCTGACTCTGAGCATAATGTCTTCTTGTTCTCAGGATTTCTTTCCATCTGCTAGTGAAGGAATATTCTCTGTTGATGGCTGAGGAAGACACTCTTTTAAAAGTATGACACCACAAGTCATTTTATTGCCATATGTTTTTTTTTTTAACTATAGCAGCATTTACTTTTGTAGGTACAGGGACTATATAGTTTCTGATTCTTGGTATGCCAAATACTGTCTTGGTGGGTTCAGTCCTGTGTAAAGTTTCTCATACAAATCAGATATCTTTGCTGCCCTGCCCTACAAATTTTGTGCCACTGATGCCCTAGTCATCTTGAAGACAAAACATAATTTTTGGTTATGATTTTGTTAAGGAACACAGTAGCTCCCATACCAAAGACACTAGAACATTGTAAATATTCTGTGACAACAGAATATTGTTGCCTAGTAACATAGTGTATGGAACACACTGACATCACAGTGTAAACTATATCAGAAATAGAATGTCATTCTTTATACAAAGAAAAATTCTTAAACTTAATATGGCAGTACAAAATGCACAGCATAAGCAAAGCAATCCTGAATAAAAATAACAATGTGGAGGATATCACCATACCTGCCTCCAGAGAAATACAGAAGAAAACCACCAAACCCAGGATAATACTCGCACAAACATACTTTTACATATATGGAAAAAAGTCTTCAACTGAAAAACTAAATTATGGTCTAGAAATCTAAGAAACAATGATTTATAGGACTATTACGATGTGTCTATTTATCAGAAGAAGAGACACACTGGAACATGACAACTCACAGAAGATAGATCTTGTATGTGTACTTCACTGTAGCTCCGGGGGTATGGAGTTATAACCTGTAGATTATCTGAAAGCATTTCTAATGGCCACATGAATGCCACTCTCTGGAATAGTTGTGACACAAACATAAACTTAGAGTTACATAAGAATGTAAGCAACAACAGAATGCCTGGAAGAGACTCTTGTATGTCTTCCATCTGTACTGAACCTAATGGAGTAATCTAGTATCCTACAGTATAGACATTGTACATCACAATAACACTTGTGATGAGAAGGGTCATGTATGATGAGTCAAAGAATAGACTGCAGTTTTCATTCAGATTTCTGCCTTATATGATTAAAGTTAGTAAAAATAATATGATAAATAAGAAAATGAAAAGAAAAAATGAATATTTTTACAAAGTATTAAGAAGCAGAAAAATATTATTTAGACATTTTGAAAGTGGAAAAAGATGCTAATGTTAAAATAAAAATATACCTTGGTTTGGTTCTTGGAAATGAGGTTGAAAGGACATGAAAAACATTCAGCATTCTCTGCCTATTTGCTGTCTCTGTATTTAGTTTTCACAATGAAATTCACAAGAAATTCTGAATGTACTTATGGCACATCTACCATGACTTGGAATATTTTTCTAAAGAGCTCTATGGGACAAATTTAATATGTATCCATTCTACTGTACATTTTGCTTCCTTCTCCGAAATCACTCTTGTTAAATTCAGCATGAAGTGTAGGGTGTTCACAAGGAATATTTAAAAATTACAGCGAGCTTCTTCACATGGATACAGAACTCAAAGCCTTGGAGAGGACATTCTGTATGGAGACCATTATATCAAATGGACAATAATGTATATACAAGTTTTTACTGCCACTGCCACTGGAGTATTCACATGAGTGATAAGATGGTTTTCTTTCCAATTTGTTATATTCTCCTGGAGGAAAGCCTGGTAGTCTCTCCACTGGGGATCTGCCTCCAAAGTCTACAGTAGAGGCAAAAATTTGGGATTTGGAAAATATATTTGAGGAAATATAAGTGTTTATTCCTATGACATTATTTATGTCGCTAGAAAATGGAGCCCATAGGAACAAGACTTTATTGGACATCTTGTTACCCAGTCAGTGTAAACATGCTGTGGGTTTGTGAAAACCTTTAGAAATTATGTGAGTAGAGTGTATCA
>JADRCD010000202.1:0-13581 GCA_019843815.1 Montemys delectorum
AATCACAAAAGATTCTTGTAAACCATTCCTGAATGAAAGTCTGCTTAATCATTGATAATTTAGACATGAACTTTAATGTCTCTCTTTTTTTTCATTCATCTGCTGGCCATTATGTTTCTAGAAAATGATTTCTCAATATAGGATGTCATCCTGGAGAATTTCATGAAGAGATTGATACAAAAGTATGGTGTTATCCTTAATGTCCTAGAGCATTTTATTTGTCATTACAGGAACGGAGTGTGACAATGTACATTGATCATCTTCTCTTTCTTCTGTCATGGAGCATAGATTGTTTTCATACATCATATTCTGATTACCTCTCTCCTTATCCAACTCTTTCCAGATTATCCTGCCCCATGCCATTCAAATCCATACCCTTGCTTTCTTTTTCTTGTTATAGACTAAACATGTAAATTATTAATATTATTATTATTATCACTATTGTTATTATTTTATTGAATTATTATTACTAGTTGTAGACACAAACAGGAATTGGACAAAATGAAAAATAAACAGATGAAAAAAGGTAAAGAAAAAGTATAAGAAATCTCTACATACACAGACTCAAATTCACAAAAAGCATTTAAATATAAACACAAACCTGTATGACACAATATATTTAAAAAGGAAATTTGAGGTAAAAACAAAAGCAAAACACAACAAAAAACAAATGAACACAAAATCGAAACAAATATAAGTCCTGGAAAAGCATTATGAGACAAAGAACCACCAACAATATCTTGGAGTTTGTTTTGTGTTTCCCATCTGCTGCTGGGCAAAAGGTTTGCACTCAAGAGTAGTTTGAATACCCCATGAATGCCCTATTATTGAGCACATATCTTGAAGAGAAAATTTATTTTAAATCATGCCTGAAATCACATCTATTAAATCATTTTTAATATAGACAGGAAAGTTAATGTTTCCTTTTTCATTATCTGGTGGCCATTATATTTCTAGAAAACAATTTCTACAAATAAGATGTCATCCTCAACAACTTCATGGGCTAGATACCAAGGTGAGGTGTCATCCTTTATTTCATAGAGCATTTTATACTATAAAAATTATTAATATTGTTTTTTAAGTGACTATCAACTGGATTGGTATGGAGGTGTAGTTATATTCCCCTCCCAATATTGAGACCCCATTTAGAACAAAACCATGCAGGCCCTGTCATGTTGCCACATTATCTGTAATTTCACATGTGCATCTGTCTTTCCTATTTTAGAAAGCCCTGTTTACCATAGTGAGTGTTCTCAAATCACTTTGACACTGATAATATTTCTACATATACTTCTGCAATATTTCCTATGTCCTGAGGTAGGGGATTTTATGAAGTCATCCCATTTATGAATATTTGTTCCAAATTCTTTTACATTATCAAAATTGACTGGCTAAGGGTATTTTTATTTGTTCCTATCTATTACGAAGGAAAGCTCTCTGATGGTGGCTGATCAAGATGCTGATTTTTAAGTATAGCAGAATGTTATTAAGAGTGATTGTACTGCTATGTGACCTTATCAAAATATAAATATTTGCAATTTTATAAAGTCTCTACAGGTCATGTTTCAAAATATATATGTATATAGAAATATATACACATTCTGAAAGAATTAATGAAATAAAAGGCCATGTGAATTTTATGAGAGTAGGTAGTGGTACAAAGGGTATTGTGGAGACAGGAATTATAAACAAAACTAATTGAATGACAATGTCAAAAATAATCTACCAAATAATATGTAAAAAGTCAAGCAGCAAACATTACTTTGAAAGGAAAATGGCACTGACCTTCAATACCTGAAGTAAAGAAATAATAATGTGTATGTGTTTATATATGATTGTGTATGTAATATTAAACTGAAATAATCTTTATTACTCATATTTTATAAAATTTATGATGAAACCCTTAATCTAGAGTGATTTATATATTCATTGAATTCACTGACCTTACTGTGGTGAAGGTCTTGTGTGGGATATTTCCATTAGTATATTTTGTCACTTAAAGAAATACAGTCATTTTTTAATGAAATTCTGTCTTTTCACATAAATATACAAAGCCTTCTATTGCAGACTAATTTGAGCTACATTGTCCTATTCATAAAATGTTCCCTTCTTTGTATGTTATCTGATATTCTTAATATCTTCCTAGTACATTTTAAAGTGATTCTAAAGTACAATGCTTCTGTTCTGTCATGTGTAATACTGTCACTATACTTGACACTCTGCTAACATTAACTCTTATTTCTCTTCTTTTTTTAAAGATTTATTTTATTTATTTTTTATGTACGAGTACACTATAGCTGTACAGATGGCTGTGAGTCATCATGTGTGAGGCTGCTGGGAATTGAACTCAGGACCTCTGCTGGCCTCACTCTGGCCCCACTCGCTCTGGCATAATTCACTGTAGCTCTCTTCAGACTCACCAGAAGGGGCAGAAGATCTCATTTTCAGTGGTTGTTAGCCACCATGTGGTTGCTGGGAACCAAACTCAGGACCTTTGGAAGAGCAGTCAGTGCTTTTACCGGCTGAGCCATCTCGCCAGCCCCTCTGATTTCACTTTTCAAATAAGGGCCTTATATTTCATCAGGAATCTATGCTATTCCAAATCCTAACAGAAGCAGTTTGTCATTTAGGTTATGTCTTAGGTTCTACTGTTGTAATAAACATTGTGATTAAAAGAAACATTATAAAAGTGTTTATTTACTAATGAACCTGGGTCAAAGTATATTGAATGAAGCCAAGGACATGAAATTGGATGCATGCACTCCATGAAAACATGTGGAATAATGGGAATTACTGGCTCTACTTTGTCTGCAGTACACTTTCTTTTAACTCCAAGAAAAACTCACCTAGAGGTGGTACTGTCCACATTCAGTATGGTCACCTTATAGAAATCATTTATTAAATACATGTCTTACACTAAACAAAACCACAGTTGAAGATGATGGTAGACATTCTTCAAGTGGGATTCTCAGTTCTCAATATCTCCAGGTTTCTTTGTGTACTGTTTCCTTCAAACTTTGGTAATTGGGATCACAATGGACAGTGTTGTCTGGTTTATAAGTTCAAATTTGTATATTACCTAAATTTTTAGAAAACTAATTACTACTTTTGTTAAGACAAAGAAAAATATGTTGAGTATCATCTAACATTTTCATACCATCAAAGTTTCAATAACTCAGTTTATCTTTGTTGTTCTGTATACAATTTGAATGTTGTCTAACTAAAATAACATAGCACTTTGGACCAAATATACAACCTAGAAACCCTGCACTAGAAGTAAATATGGAAAAGATCTCTACAAAAACCATGACTGTCCCCCTGGTGCTATGGTACACAGGGAGGAATGTGATCCAGACACTGCAGAACACCAGCATGCTGAATGTTAGGAACTTGGCTTCATTGAATCTGTCAGGAAGGTTCCTAGCCAAGAACGCCACAGTGAAGCTCCCCAGAGCCAAGGAGCCCAAGTATCCCAGGACAAAGTGGAAGGCAATGACTGAGCCTTTGTTGCAAAAGATGATGGACTTCCCATGTTCAGATTGTATATCTCTGTCAATAAAGGGAGGAGATGTTATTAACCAGATTCCACAGAGAACAAGTTGGATTAGGGTACAAATGGGAATGACTAAGTTAGGTACCCCTGAGGCTAGCATCCTTCTCATCTTTCTCCCTGGAGTAGTGAGCTTGAAATCCATGACCACAGTTATTGTTTTGGCCAACACAGTAGAAACAGCCACTGTGAAAAACACTCCAAATGTCGTCTGCTGCAGGATGCAGGTGACCTGGTTGGGATGTTCAATGAAGAGCAATGAACAGAGAAAATAGAAGACTAGAGAGATGAGCAGGATGTAGCTGAGAATGCGGTTGTTGGCCTTCACAATGGGAGTGTCTTTGTACTTGACAAAAGTGACTAGTACTAGAATTGTGATTGTCGAGAAGGAGAGGGCAATGGAACCTAGAGTCATCCCCAATGGATCTTCATAAGACAGAAATGTCACAACTCTTTGAAGGCAGTGGGTTTTCTCTAAGTTGGCATACTTATCATCTGGACACCTCACACACTGTTCCATATCTGCTGGCAAACAACAATAAACCCTTTGAAGATATCATAAATATGTAATTAATAATTATGTCTTTGTATTTTCTTCTGAGGATATATCAATAAATAATTTGATATTAAGCATCTATTCCATTCCTTTTTGTTCTAGGGACCACTAACTCAAGATTGTTCTCTATTAACCTAATGTTTGTGATGGAACAAAACACCATCATAGACAATGGAACAGCAAAAATTATTAATTAAACAAGAAAGAAAAATATGATGAGTAATAATATGCACAATCTCAACTAATTTAATTCCTCAAACCATAAATTCACAACTCAGAGACAAGGGTATTGTGCAGACACAATTATTGATGCCAGTTTATGAAATATGTTATGTACTTTGTGTTTGAGAGTTGGTGTCATTTTTCTGTATCGAAACATAGGCAGTGGAACATACAACACCTCATGCAAACATTCACATAAAGGAATATTTTTTTTCATGAAGCTTTATGCCTCATAGACTTATCCATGTCCCTCTCACTGCGGTAAGATCTCTTTCTTTCCATCTACACATTCAAAGCTCTATGGCATGAAATTATGGGTATTCACATTTATCCCTCTTTCCTTAACTAGGCTACTATTGATGATAAGCACTCTTCCATCTCTTGTTGCATTCTTGAAATCTTCACTTTTGTTATAATCTTTTGACAGGAAATACTAAATACTTAAGGCATCTAAGTTCTTAAAACATCTTTCATTAAACAACAACTGTTATGCTGAGCATCTGGGATTTTTCAGGGATTGAACTGGGAGATGTAGGGAAAGATTGTGAACTGATCATCTAGTCAAATTGCTTTGTGCAAATAATCAAAGAAGAATAAAATATATGCTTAATTATGCATAAAAGTTTTGTTAAAAATATTTACACAAGTATCCCTAAACATTTTCTATGTAATATAAAATCAGTAACCATCATATTGTGAAAGAAATGCATTGTTGTAGAAGATATTACAAGTTACTCCCTGGGTTTAAACAAGTAGACATTATTTAACTGATTAAGTTTTGTGACATAGAACTTTTCAGGACTTCAATTTCCATCTAGGCCATATAATATTTATAGTTTGGAAAGAGAAGGCATTCAAATTCAGAAATTTTTCTTCTGCATGCAAGAATGTACCTGTTTCATTCGAAACCTCATTTTCTGGGCACTGATCATATTCAAAGCAGCACTCTGCTGTTTCTTTCTGATGTATTTTCCTGAACCCAGCAGTACATGTCACACTACACATGGAGGAGGGGACCTGAGACAATACATAAATATTATACAGTGTGTGTGTGTGTATGTGTGTGTGTGTGTGTATGTGTAGTTCATGTGTATATCATATGGATAATGATGCATAGATTTATATATGGGAAATTAACTGATATGGTTATATATATATTCCTTTGATAAGCAGCATTAATTAACAATTTCAGGCACATTATTATTTCCTATTACATTGCAATGCACTGAATGTCACACAATATTTACTATATTATATAATATTTTACATATAACATTCATGTTGTACCACTTTAAAATTTTTCCTTCCTAAAATAATTACTCCAAAAGGAATGGTTATATGGCATCAGTTTCTCTCTCATGATTTATACAATAAAAAATAAGAACACTGAGTTGTATGGAGAGAGAAGGTAGGGTAAATCAAGAAAGAATTCTTTAATAGATATGAACAAAATATATTATATAAGACTCTCATATAAAATTAATGTTTTCCTAAGGTTAAAAGAAAATTTTGAAACCCCTATGCCATCCTCTAATCACCCTGATTCTATGAGGAAGCTCACCCACCCACCCACCCACCCACTCCTGTCTCAGCATGCTAGCATTTCTCTATGCTTGAGCATTAAGCCTCCACAGGACCAAGGGCCTTCTCTCTCACTGATGCCAGATAAGGCAATCTTCCATAAAGGGGAGGGGGACTAGGAATGGGGATAACAATTGAAAGGTAAATAAATAAAATAACCAATAAAATCTATAAATTAAAAAAAGAAAACCTTGAATCTGGATAAAGATTTCTGTTAATGAATACATGCTATAATTAATTGTACTATAAATATGTTCACACAGAATCACAAAATTCCATGGTTTATATATAGTTACAAAATTTTAGTTGTATATATTACTATAAATTTAAAAGATATTTTTCCATATTTTGTGTGAATAGGCATGTGGGTGCAAGTGAACATGGAATCCAGAGACCTTTGATCCCTACAACCAGATTTACATGGAATTGAGTGTTATCAAATATTGATGCTTATAACAGAGGATGGTCTTTTGCAAGAGTAGCAATTTTTCTTAACCACTGAGCTATTACTTCAGTGCCTCATATTTTAAAATTTAGATATCTTGAAAACAATAAAAATTGTGGTATACCCACTGATGTTCCTCCTGTGGCCCACTCCAAATCTTCAGATATATCCAGTTGTTGGTTCTTTCTCAAACAAGGTAAATAGCTTCCTATTTTCACTTTTAATCCAAAGCCTTGTGGAAAATTCCAAATGATGAATATTTCATAATCTGTACACTGATTTTCCCTATGGTTCATGTTTACCAGTTCTCCAACAGAGTTAGTAAATATCCTTGTTTTCAGCATGGAAGCCACCTAAATGAGATGCAGAATTAGATGCTTACATATGAATATCTGTGAAGGAAATGCCAAATTGAGATTTTCCCATAATGCCTTAATGAATTTCACATAAGAGGACTGTATTAAGTAATCACTTGTAGTAAAATACAATATGCCTCATGGATAATTAAAAATTAATATACTTCATATTAATGCTCATTGATGAAATGTGCTAAATAATATAATTGTCAAATAACAAGAAGCATGGTGTTTGTGTGTGTGTGTGTGTGTGTGTGTGTGTGATATGTGTGTGCATGTTTATCAAAATTAGTTTTTTCTAAAAGAAGCCATATAAGTGCAAATGAAAGGTAATTCTGAATTTTTCTAAGTTGTGAAAATAAAGAATCATTGTGAGTCTTTCATGTAGAGACAGTATACATGTATGAGATAAACATAAACTTAACAAAATATGCAATCTTAATAATTTATGGTTTTGTAAATAATCATTAATATAAATGAATAACTATTAATCACAGGACATGTAACATTTTTGAAAAATTATTATTTTGAAAAATATTCTAGTCTAGTCATCACTTATGGATTTTATGATAAATCTTTTGGCTCCTTTTTAAGTTTTGAACTCATTTGGTGAAATGTTGAGACATGTTTTCACAAAATTCACTGATATTATAAGAAAATATATTGTTTTCTATCAAATATTATCCTTGTGCATGATATTTATCCATTTAAAAGATTCATTAGGGAGTTTTACAGAGTAGAAACCATTCCATTGAGAGAATAATCTCTAAAACATGTACAGTTGTTTCTCTGGGTCCATTTAAAAGATCATATTGATATATCTAAACATAAGGAAATGTAAGAAACTTTACCTACTGACAGTCAGTGAATACTCCTTTGTTTACTGACATTTGCTGAGATTCTACTTATTAAAGTATGAGTTCATGGTAGGTGTGGGCCACTGCATACACAGCATTGTACACATTGTAACCTTCTACACTCATGGTCATGTCGAATTTGTGCAGTACTGTCCAATCCAATGTGTTGTTGAATTTAAAATAGTCCATTTTGCTACAGCTGTTCATTGAGGTTGAACAATTAAAATATTTCCACCCCAGTATAGACTGAGAAATATCTATTGAGTATATGTGAGTTTTCATGGTTTGCATCAAATTCCTAAATTTAGCTATCTCACTGTGGTGGTGTTCAAAAGTAACAGTCCCATGAAAGAAATCAAGGCTGAATTCTTTTTTATTTGTGATAACATCCCATTGTGATGTTGTGATCCAGATTCTCCTTGCACCTAAATTTTCCCATCTTCTGAAGCTGACTTCTAGGGTAGAGTTCATTTCACCATAAATGATAACAACCTTTGCTGAAGATGTCATAATTTGTTTATCATATATCTTATTCGTTGCCATGTATATCTGCATGGTTTCTGCGATCATATTAACAAAAGCTAAACAGATTTCATGTCTTTGTATTTCTTCTCTCAAATCTGACAGAAACTGAATACCCTGCTCATTATCTGAGATGATCAGTCTTACCCAAGTCCATCTAAATTGAAGCATCAAGGAGACCATGGCATGTGACAAACTTGTGTCCTTGGTGGCTACCTGATAGATATAAGGATACTGGACATGGTCACTCAGGCTAGGATTAAATGGCCCATAGAAAACCTAAAGTGTGTATAAGAGAGAATGAAACATACACATGAGAAATATGATTATTACGACGTTCAGACTTATATACAGGTAATGTTATTTGCCTTTCATAATTCCTATTAAAGATATTAAGATTATACTATAAATATCATGTATTATTCCTGTTAGATTCTAAACTATTCCTGACAAGTCTTAATGACTTAGAAAACAATTTTACCTGTTTGTCCAGTACATCTATGATCTGATTATTTAATTATTTATTATGTATATGTATGTGTGTGTATATGTGTGTGTATATGTGTGTTTATGCGTAGCAATTGCATCATAAAAGCATGCTGTACAAGTTTTTCAGTATGCACATCTAAATGGAATTTAAAAGTTGTGAACTAAGGCTTAGAGATCTCTCTGTTGCTAAGAACACTGACTGCTACTCTAAATATCCAGTGTTCAATCACAATTGGCTCACAATCATCTGTAATGGGATCATATGCACTGTTCTATTCTGTCCAAAGGTAGGAACAATGTACTCACATACATTAAATAAATACATCTTTAAAAAAATGTGTTAACTGATCCAGTGTCACACTTTCTTACTTTGGTTCCCTAGAGACAATCTTAAGGATGTTTTCCATGATGGTCCCATAAGAAATATGCAACAGTCTTCTTTTAACAAACAGTTATAATTAGTAAATGCCAAACTATTTTTTCTTCGTGAATATAAAATTCCCATTGTATCTTCACTCATATCAGGAAGAAGGTTGACTATCAAAGACATGTTAGGTAAAAGATAAGGATTCTTGTTGATTTCATCAAGAGCAAAAAATATTAGGAGAAAGAACCCATATCTTCTTGCTGGTACTCTAAAAGAACACATAATAATGATTGGGGAAGTTGTTTGAAATATAAAATTTCAATTACAGTAAAATTTGTAATACAAGTCATGCTATATTTCTGTCTAAATGTCTTGAAATAAGCCTCAGAGGTTAGAGATCTTTAGAACGGAATACAATTTAAGAATTCATGAACATATGGCACTATGATGTGATAAGTTTGACTTAAACCACATATGAAATACATAACACATTCTCCTTAAGATAATTAATTATTAAAATACATTATATATGTATTTTTATATATAAGTCTGTGGAGAGCCAGAATACAGCAGTGAAAAAAGCGTGTATAACCTAGGCCATGAGAGCTATGTGTGTAGCTAAGGTCAGCAAGTAGTGTGTGCCGCCAAGAAGAACCCTTATCTGTTTAGTCTGTGAAGGAACTTTCTCAAGAAGAACTTTGTTTGCTGAAGTGCTTTTAAGCAGGAGCTGCAAAAATAAACATTGAACCTTGATCAGAATACTGTCTTAGCTCCATTGTTCTCTCCACCTGCACCACCTTTCTCATTTCCAGACCTCCTTTCAGGTGAACTCTTCTCTACAATAAAACACTAGGGTACAGGTGTCATCCAAACAGGGAACTAAAAATGGAGGACTTGCTGAGAAATATTGCTTTGGTAAGAGTGCTCCACGGAACAAAGTGAAAGTAAAGGGCAATTCTGAGTACAGGTAAATAATTATATCTGCAGATCAATGAAATATTAATGATTGTACTCAGGGTGACAAAATTGGTCTGGGATGGTGCTTACCCATCACAGATTCACCTAGGCTACTAGCAGCGAAATGGGGCAGGGCAGTACAAAGAAAAGGTTCCTTTAAAGACTAAAAGAGCTGTTTCAAGCAAGAGGAGCGGGGTTTCACAAACAGATATGGAAAAAAACCTATTAGCTCAGGTGGACTCATGCTTTCCACAATTCCCATAAGAAGGGAATTTAGATAAGGATACCAAGGAGAACTTTGGAAAAGTCCTTTGGATCACCCAGGCATATCATGTTACATTTTGCTTCTGGATGCTTAAAAAAACATTCCATTGATGACAATAAGGACAGGGAAACTTTGCAAGCATTGGGCATTACCCAAGAACAAATGGTAGAACTTACAGAAAGAAGTAATTAGACAATCTGAGGAGGAACTGGGGAAATTAAAAAAGCAGATTACTGCAGAGGAACTATCAGAAGGTACAACTGTGCCTCCTCTCCCTTCTCTGGCAGAATCTCCAGAAGAAGAAGGAGATGAAGACTAAGACCTTGAACATGAGAGAGAGAATGAGTTTCAGAAAAGCAGTTATCCCCCACTGTCTGTGATGCTTTAGCAAAAGATAAAGAAAATGAATGTTAGCTGTTTCAGAGCTCTCCTGTGGACAGGAGGAAGTTTGCAGATGTCCTTCTTCCTCTCTGGCTCCTTCTTGAAAAAATCATTAGTTCTGGTTTTTGTTCTCTTAGGTAGGATATCCCTTTGGTGGTACATTTAGTTCTCTTCCCTCTCTATCTATTGTTTGTTGTAAATGAACCAACTTGTCCATGTCTGTAAGTTTATATCTGTGTTTTCATTTCATTGCTTGTTGCTCCATTTCATTTTGAAAAGATAAAAAAATAGTTAAAACTTTTCTGCTGAATGTCCACCCCTTGATTTAGTTTAGACTCGTATTAAAAAAATGCATTTCAATTATCACAACAAAAATTGTCAAGTTACCCTCCCTCTGTAGCTGGGAGTCAATCACTGCTGGAGAATCCCTGCTAGGTGCTGATTATCTTCACTAGCCACCCTTAAGGGGGCCAGAAGCTTCTCTGCTTTTAGGGTAAGGAATATGATGGCTGTTTTTCCTAGAAAAATCTCTTTCATTTTGTTCACTGGGTTCAGCAGGTGACAAGGTAATATTCTCTTGAAATTACAGCTAGAAAAAGTAAGAAAATCGTGCTGGTATAAATACATAAGATGTGTGTAGCCACTTCATTTTTTTCTTAATGCTTTTAAAAGTATCAGTATGTTCTTCATGTCTTGGTTATAGAGTATTGTCCTATAAGTTAATGGGTTTTATTAAAATTTATATCATTGGTAACTGAGAGCTAGCTTAAAACTGTTATCTCAAGATTCAAGTCATTCTAAACAACAACATGTGGCATGAGCCTACACAGTTAGACTGGTCTCTAAAGATACTATTCTTTTTCTGAGGAGATGGAGTTCGAGACAGGGTTTCTCTGTATAGCCCTAGCTGTCCTGGAACTCACTCTGTAGATTAGGCTTCCCTCAAACTCAGAAGTCCTCCTGCCTGTGCCTCACAAGTACTAGGATCAATGGTATATGCCACCATTGTTCATCTTTAAGATACTTCTAAATTGGGATATTATTTTATGTAATTCTTATCCTAGAAACTAGACTTATAAAAGATAGGATTTACAACAATGTCTCTTTAATGAGGTATTAATAGTTGCACTGTCATGTATTCATATGTAAGAGCTGGCACCCACACTTTGTAAAGTGAAAGTAATGTATTTGGTATTGATTTTTAGTGAGAATGGATTGGTAATACTATTAAAAACTGGGTTTTGCATCACAATGTGTCTCAAAACATGCCATATGTTTACTGAGAATGTCATGTACTACCTCTGGATATCTGGTGGCCCCCAGGATATCATGGGCCTCCCAAGATATTATGTGCCCTTTCAGGATGTAATGTAAAACACAGGAAGCCATATATACTGCCCAAGGAAGTCATATGTCTCTAAAGGATGTCAGGGATTTCCGCAGGAGGCCATGTATCCCCAGGATGTCCTATGATCTTCCAGAATGATATGTGCTCCCAAGGATTTCATGTGCGTCCCCTTCAATGATGTTATATACAACCCTAGAGGACATTCCTACCACTCTCCATTTTAACAGAGTTCTTGAAAAATATCATAAGTTCAAGGGATCACTATTCTCTCCACCAGAGGGTACAATATCACAATTCCACCAAGGAGCAGTCTCAAATCACAGAACACATAGTCTTTGAATGAGAAAGATGATGAGACAAACACACAGTGATATTATCTTGAGAAAATGAGGTGCATCCTTGAGGTAACTGTGATGGCCATAAATCCATTTTTCCTCCAAGGATTTTTTTATCAAGGAGATGATTTACTACAAGCCTTTACTCTTATACAAGGATCTTTAAAATGTTAGGGATTAGTTGTTAATCCTGGAAAAGATTCAAAACCAATATGCTTTCGAATATTTAGGAAATCATTTAAATCCTACACAAATTGTGGCCCAGAAAATTCAAATAAGAAAAGATAGTTTACTTACTTTAAATGATTTTCAAAAGGTGATAGGAAATGTTAATTAGCTAAGATCTCACCTTAATTTTTCCACAGGAGAACTTGAAATTTGGTTTGATATTTATCAAGGGGTTGCAAATCATAATTCCCTTGAACAGTTAACTGGTTAGATATGAATGGCTTATTTAACATACAATACATTATAGAGGCTATGATCAATTGTTGGCTAATTCACAGCAGACATTTGGCAAAAGGGAACATTAATGTGGAATTATCTTTCATCATCTCCAAGAAAAGTTTTAACACCCTGTTATGAAGCCATTGCTATGTTAATGTACTATGTTTGCTATACTTGGTTGTAGGATAGAATCATGAAAGTATCCTGGGAATAAACATCTGATGAAATATTTATTCCTTATTCCATACAGTAAATAAATTAGTTATTGCACAATATTGATATTTGGCCTATTGCATGTGCAAGCAGTTTAGGCAAATTTGATAATCATTATCCAAATGAGAAGATGTTAGAATTTACCTCTTTTCATGCTTTTGTATTTCCTGTAATTTTACACATACAGCTGGTAGAGAATGTGCTTACTGTATTTACAGACAGCTCAACTAAAGGGAAGGCAGAGTATATAAGTGATTAGCAGTATATCCCATTATAGAAACTGCTAGTTTCCAAATTTTGAAATTATTTATGTAAATTCAGCTTAATTTAAGAGAATGTACTGTTCCTTACTTTTTTAGGATATTTACTAGCTCTTATTTGATTGCATGGACCTCTGGGCAATGCCAGAGCAGGTTTGCATACAAGTCATATAACAGGCTATATACAGAAACAATGAGTCAAACAATCTCATTCTCTACATAAAGAAAATAGTAATAGTTTGAGAAAATTTTGTATTTCTAGAGAGTGAATATGTCAATTTGTAAAGAGTTGGCCTCAGTGTCTCTAATTTCTTCCTTTACCACATAATGGTTTGGATGCTTGAGAACTCATACCTAATCAATGATGGCAAAGGGATTTTACTCATATTTCTAATATTGAAAAAATTAATAATGTACACATGACTAATGA